>PVJN01001924.1:0-128316 GCA_004026805.1 Lasiurus borealis
GAAGAAAGATGAACTTTCAGGCCCCACCAAGGGAGAATGTCAAGTGCACCACCGCAAAAGCTCAGAATTACCAACCTGGGTGAACACGCTCTCCCCTGCCCCCAAACCCCCCCACTGGAGTTTTGCAATGAACTTTTACTCTCAAAAGCTGAAGACTCAAGGAGCATTTGGGAGGCGTGATATTTGCAAATCACCTCCTTGGTGACTCAGCTCCTCTCCACCTGCCTGGGACTGTCTGCCCACACTTGCACTTAAGGAGGGGTACTTGCCCCAGGAGGACACACCCGGACAGGCAGGGCACCCCACACTGGGGGAGATCGGGTGCCATGAGGTCCTGTTCCCCCACACAACCTCCCACCCCCATTCTGTGCTTGACTCCCTGGCTCCAAGTCTCACTGGGCAGATGGGCAAGGGTGGGCAACTTCAGACTTGGCAAGCTCTGCGGAGAGGAGGCATTGCCAATGTGGCTCCCCCTCAGATGCCATGCTTCCCCCCAAATCTGCCCTGTTTTGAGGCTGCAGGAGACCCACCAAGAAGGCAGGCGTCCTCTGAAGCCCGTCTGCCTCTCCTTCAGCTGCCTCCACCTTCCGGAAGCCAGCAGGGGGGCTGGGCGGGTGTGCCCTCTCAGGCAGGGAGCCTAACCTCAGGTAAGCATCTCCAAAATAACCGGCCCTCTCAGGGGGCGGCTCCTGGGGAACACTCTATTTTGAGGCTCAAATTTGGGGGTTGGTGTCACCCTCCTCCCGTCCCGGCTCAGAAATAGTAACCCTGTTCCTGAGACAGTCATCCCAGCCAGAAGCCACCAAAGCCACAAACGGATGGGTGATCTCCCTCTTTGGGCAGAAAATACAGGAGCCCCTGGCGGGCAGCTGGCCAGCCCAGCGCCTCCTTGGGTTTGCCCCGAGCGAGACAGCCACCGCCACTGTTATCATATCACACGAACGTATTTGCGTCTTAGGTGTACTGGCCCTAGACATGGACAGTCATTTCTCTATTCTAGATGTTCATCATCTGTTCAACAGTTACTGGGGACCACTATGGGCCAGCACTAAGCGCTAGAACCATGAAGATGATCCCCAATGTCAGGGGACCCCCACAGTACTGCAGAAGATGGGTAAGAGAAGACATGTCAGGTTTGGGGTTTTCCCCTTTGAGGTCTGTGAAAGTCGCTCGTACCCCGTAACCCCCACAGGCCTTCCTGCATGATTTCACTGTGAAGCTTTACGGTGGATTAACTGGGACCATGGGAGCCAGATCCCACACTGTCAGAGCTGATGGATGGCTGCCATCCTGTGACAACAAGGGCTCTCAAAGTGGGGCAACATTAACACCCCCCCAATTTGACAATGAACCCACCATGTGGAAGCCAGAGATGCGCAGTCAGTCATTACCCAGAAACCCTATCCTGGGCTGGGAGCTATGCAGAGGCGAGGACTGTCCCTCCTGACACTGACCCTTCCTGTCCGAACTGCCTGGTGCACTGAGTAGGCGGTGCCTGCACATTTGTTGAATCCTTTGGTTAATTAGTTAACTCACTTTGGGGGTGGGGGGGGGTGAATAGATTAATAGCAGGCTAATAGAAATAGGCACACCCCTTTCTCCCCCTCTCCTCTTCACAGATTCACATCCTCCCATGTCTGCACTGCCCCTCCTCTCTGGCATCCATTCCTCCCGTCCTCCTGGCTGTGCTGCTGTGCTTGGCAATGTATTCCTTATCCTCTAAAGCAGCATTTCTCAACCTGTGGGTGTCGACCCCTTTGGGGGTCAAACGACCCTTTCACAGGTCACCTAAGACCATCAGAAAACGCAGACATTTACATCACGATGCATTAACAGTAGCAAAATTTCATGGTTGGGGGTCACCACCACATGAGGAACTGTATGCCAGGGTCGCGGCCTTAGGAAAGTGTCCAGGCTGTCACTGACTGCACTGTGTTATCATAAAGGCCTTGGGGTGTCTCACACATTTAAGTCACCAACGCACTCACCACATTGTGGGGCCCGTACAGGACACCTCACACATGCTTAACGGTTGACCAGCAACACCCACATTATACACGCTCAGATGCCTACCCACTTACAGGCACACCCACGTGCGTATGTCCATCTTAGCAAGCAAGAATCCAATATGTGGCATTTCCTGGCACTTGTATATATTGGGATGATGAGGGGGGAGGGGAATGGCAAGATGTATACATGTAATTCATTAATAAAATAAAATAAAATAAAGAAATGGAGAACAGAGGAATACTATGCACATTTTTTGAACCAAACATCCACTTTCTCAGCCACTAGACTGGTTAAGGAGTTGCAGCACTGTGAATTTACTTATGCAAAAAGTCATGCAAAGTTGTTGAGTTCTAATCGCGCCAAGCCGTGCGTTTGTTTGCAGGAAATGCAGGAACATTTAGCCAAAGTGTACACTCTGTGTCAGCTGGCAGAGCATTTGCATGTTTGAAATCCCAGCTCCCCCGGCACGTCTGGAACGCACGCTCACGGTGGCATGGCAGGCCGCACCCACAAGCACAAACCTCAGAAGGCACCGCTTCCTCACTCTGGAAAACTGGGCTGGCTTCCCGCACCCTAGCTGGCCAGTTTTTGGGGAGCGCACACTTCAGAACAATTTCAGCTTCCTGAGTGAGGGGAAAGGGGTTTTAAATGTAGGGGAGGCAGCAGTCGCCAGCCCTGGTATTCTAAAGGGCGGTTGTGTCTTTCCCATTCACGCGGTGACACAAAGGAAACTGAGTCATCAGTTGCTTGCTGTGCAAACCCCCAGAATTCCTCCGGGGCAGAAAAGCTCCCTTTGAGCAGGGTGCTTTGTCTGGCAGCATCTGCCACCTGCTGCAACTCCTCCTTCTACAAGAGCCACTTCCCTTTTAGGTGCCGGGTGGAGTCAGCTCGACCAGAGGTGCTGGGGAAACACTACCCCAGCCCCAGCCCCAGCCCTAGCCCAGCCCTAGCCACAGCACTAGCCACAGCACCAGCCCCAGGCCCAGCAAACTCCAGCCCCAGCAAACCCCAACCCCAGCCCCAGCAAACTCCAGCCCCGGGCCCAGGCCCAGCAAACTCCAGCCCCAGGCCCAACCCCTTAAACTCCAGCCCCAGGCCCAGGCCCAGGCCCAGCAAACCCCAGCCTCAGCCTCAGCCCCAGCCCCAGCCCCAGGCCCAGCCCCAGGCCCAGCCCCAGCCCCCGGCCCACCAAACTCCAACCCCAGCCCACTCCCCAGACAGGGCAGACTGCCTCCCACCACCTCCCTCTGACCTCACAGGTTGATCTGAAATCTCCATTGGGTGTGCACGTGTCACCTGGGCTCCACGCTGGCTTTCAGTTCCAGACCTCTGACTTTCAGAGAGAACGGTGTCATCCCGGGTCCTCGAGTCCTTCCCTCACGGAGGCTCATAAACTGCTAAGCACCCGGGGTTTCCCATGAGCATTTGCTGGCTTTTTAGGTCTGTGCATCTAAGGCTTACGAGGTCCACGTGAGAGCCTCCCTCCATGGCGCCTCGTCCCTCACTGCCAGGTGCAGGGCATCGCCCTGACTTCTCTGTGGAGCCTCGTCCCTCACTTCCAGGTGCAGGGCATCGCCCTGACTTCTCTGTGGAGCCTCGTCCCTCACTTCCAGGTGCAGGGCATGGTCTAACTTCTCTGTGGGCCTCGTCCCTCAGTTCCAGGTGCAGGGTATCGCCCTAACTTCCCTGTGGCACCTTGTCCCTCAATTCCAGGTGCAGGGCATTGCCCTGACTTGCCTCTGAGACCAGAGGCGGCCTCTCCCTTTCTCCCAAGCCTGCCAGTGAGAGCATGTCTCGAAGGGCAGTTTGGACGCTGATAAGGCCCTGGCTTATTTTAGAAAGAAAGAACTAGGTAGTATCTCTTGACAGCTGTGGCCAAACGTGAGGGGAGACAGGCCAGGGCAGGGTAGAGCAGGGAAGCCAAGTGTCCACAGCCTGCTGGGGGGACAGGGGGTGGGGGTGGGGGTAAGGGGGAGAGAAGGCACTCATGCCAGGCCTCACGGTAGCTGGCCACAGGGGTGGAGAGAGTGGGAGATCTGTGCCCGACTTACAAAGTCGGCCAGAGGCAAAGCAATGCAGCATCGGAGACAAATATGGGGGCTGTGAGCCAACGGGGGACCCCGCCTCCACCACTTAGTAGCTGGGGGCCCTCGGGAAAGTTCCAGCATCTCCCTGAGCCCCCAGGTCTTTCTTGAGAAAATGGACTAAATGTATGGAGGCTGGTGTGAGGCTGCTACAGGAGGACCTTCGCTAACCCCCTCGCTGAAGGCCCAGCAGGGAGTTGGGACTCAGTCCGTGGTATTTCCTGGGGACTTAGGACCCTACTTTGGGCAGAAGCATACGGTGCAATAGCTGAGAGTCGGGCGTTTAAAACTGGGGCGCTCCTGGCTCTCGGGGATCCAGCAAAGCCCCAGGCAGCACAGAAACTTTTCATGGAGCATCCACAGTGCTTTAAGCGAAGACTTCATACACCTCATTAGTCTCAGATTAAACTCAAACCGGGAATGATGTGGAGAAAAATAAGAAACGGATGCCTGTTTAAGATACTACTTAAGGCATGAGTCACCAGTAGACCACAGGCTGCCTGCGTATGGCAGGGGTTCAAGGTGGGGCTCATGCCAGTGGCCAATGGCATTTCAGAGATCCCGACACTGTCCAAGAGAGGGCCAGTCGTGCCTGTCTCTCTTCCAGGGGCTGTTTGCTTCTAGGGGAAAAGAAGGGGTTTTCTGAACGATCCTCGGAGTCCCATCTCTGGGTCTGAGTCAAAAAATATTTCTTGAATGAATGGCAGGGGCCTGTCAGAAACTGAGAATTTCACGCTGCCCAGCACCCCCTCCCGCGGGGAGCAATTTGAAAAAAGAAAAAAAAAGGGACCTTTTCCTGCGGACTGGCAGCCTCCAACACGCCCACCTGGCGCGCTGCCTGCGCAGGAGAGAGATGTCCGCTGTGTGTCAGGGGAGGCCCGGAGTGAAGTGATGCTAACCTCAGCGGCCAGCTGGGCTGCCTGATTCCTTCACCCGGGAAAACACAGCCGAGGGTCTGATGCCCAGGAGGGGTTCTGCCAGCCCCAAGCCCCAGAGCTCTCAGATCACCCCTCTTTCTCAAGGCCACGGGCAAGATGCCCTAGCAATGGCCTCTGGCCCTCGGCGGAGAGAGGACTAGATAGATGTACGCTGGAGGGCTCATTCCATCTGCCCTTGATCCTACTTTCTTCCCCCCACCTGTGACACCCAGTTCCAGGAGTCTGTTCTCCAGCTCGGGATCTCTGGGTGCAGTGTTGTTTACACCTGCACTTAGCCATGTCTCTGCTTTTCGATTTGCAATCCTGAGGTTTTGGACCTTCTTCCTCCCCAGAGCCTCGCCCCTTTCAGTTTCCTCTTTGTCTTCTGGAGGCCCCCTCCCTCCCTCCTTCCCTCCCCAATGGGCAACTTCAGAGCCTTTCCTTCCCCCTCCTCCTGCCTCTGCTCTCTCCCTCCCAGCCTGAGCCCACAGATAAGTCCTGTCTCTCTCCTTCCCAAGTCTTAGTTCTCTGCACACAACTTGCCAAGCACATGGTAGCTGCCGGCCCTTTTTGTGCTTTTCCCAAAGGACACTGCCCAACGGGGCCATGAAAATGGGGGATAGGGGGGTGCAGGACTGAGCCTGCTCTTCTCTGGGAGAACCTCAAGAGTCAGGATAGCGCCCAATATTTGGGGAGGGGTCTTTTCAAAGAATCAGGCAGACAGATTGGCAGGAGCCCAAATCCTCAGAAACAAAGCGGAAGAGGCCATGGGAAGGTAACATACAAATAAACTTCCCCAGAGCCTCCCCCTCCACCCCCACCCCCTGCCCCTTCTCCCGGTACCCACGTTTCCCTATTCTCTCCCCTCCCAAGCTCGGCTCTTCGGCTCTCCAGGCTCAGCCTCTGCTCAGGCCTTTGCCCACCACAAGCCCGCTTTCCCCAAACCCCTTTTTGATTTGGGCCATACCCTACATCGAGTCTAGCACATTCTGCCCAAGCACAGGGTCTGCGTTCCCATGACACCAATCCACGGGCAAGTAAGTCATTTAACCTCTCTGAGCCTCCGTTTGTAACACCTTCTACCCCCCCCACTCCCCCCACCTGTGAAATAGGCTAATCGCAGGCCGCTTCTCACTGGGCCAGCATGAGGGCCAAAGGACAGACACATGTAAAGAACTTAGAACACATGTAAAGGATTTAGAACACATGTAAAGAACTTAGAACACATGTAAAGAACGTAGCGCCGTTCTGGGCTGGAGAAGGTGTGCCATACATGCTTGCTGGTGCCGTCATTCCTCTTAGCATTCCTATTATTCCTCTTCCAGGAACCAACTCGGGGATCCCCCCCCCCACTTCTCCATCGTCTAAAGTCCCCCCGGCAAGGACTGTGTCTTTTACAGTCTTGGAACCCCCCCACCCCCCGAGAGCTGGGTTTAATAAACACTTGCCGGGTAGAATTAACCATAGGCTGGGCCGTCTTAATGACCCAGCTGGCACGCCTTAAAAGAAAAATTAATTTTCCGAGCGATAAGCAAATCAGCCGTGTAATTATCTGTGTGTATGTAGACAAAGGAAAGGAACACCTGGATCTCAGCGTGGCCAGAATACCTCACACACACACAGCCACCCCTCCAACAGCCACAGAGAGCCACGCACACCGGGGGGCGGGAAGGGACTCTGGTGGCACCAGGGACCCAGGCTCCCGGCCGGCCCTGCGCGCCCAGGCTGCCCGGCAGGAAATATCCGCCACATCGCTGTCTGGGTTTCCCCTAACTGATTGGCAGGCGCAGGAGTGTGCCAGGGCCCAGCGGCTGGCCCCGTCAGGGCCTTGCCTGCCCACTCACCCTGCCCTGCCGGCCCTGGCTGGCACCTCGTGGAGAGACCTAGGAGCTCCCCCGCGGGGCTGGTTCCAGTTCCCACCAGCGCTGAGATAAGTCCCTGCCCGGAGCCAACTGTAAGAGCTCGGAAACGCGGGCGCAATGGGCAGGCGCGAGAAGGCAGGGCCCCTTCCCGAGAAGTTCACGGCTACACCAGTTCCCATTCATCCAACTGTGGCCACCGGGGCGCACAGCCCCGGCCCTGCCCCGGCCCTGCCCGGGCCCCGCCAGCGCCCGGGGGACCGGAGCCTGTGGGTGCAGCACCCGCTGCGCGCATCCAGGAGGGACAGTTACTTTCCGCCCTGCGCTCCGGCGCGGGCGACCTCGCCCCGAACTGCGCGCGCCCGGCAAACTTTCTCCTCTCCCTTTGCCTCTCCGCCAAGCGGTGCTCCCCACCAGCCAGCTCTCCGCCACCAGCTCAGCGCCAATCCTCGCCCCCCACCCTGAACCCCATCCGAGCTTGCAGCGCCCGCCTGGGCTCCGGTCCCCCCAGGGTGCGCTCAGGCGGCGCGGCTGCCCGGTCCCTCCGGACCCGTCCCGTCACTCCCTCCCGCTGCCCCCGGCGGCGGGCACTCACCGATCCTCTGCGCCAGGCTCAGCTGCAGGAGGCACAGTCCCCACACGGCGCACCACCCGAACTTGTCCATGGTGTCGGAGCGGAGCGGGACGGACCGAGGAGAGCGAGAGAGAGAACGAGCGAGAGAGGGCGAGCGGGGCTGGAGCGTCCCGGCGCGCTGGGCTGGGGAACGGTGGTGGAGGAGGAGAACGGGGCCAGGAGGAGCAGCCCGAACCTGTGCGAGCGAGGCTGGGGTCTGGCTGGGCAATGAGGGCGCCTCGGAAGTTGGCGGCCGCTTTTATCTGAGGGTTGCAAGTGACCTAAGAGGGAGGGAGGGAGGAGGGAGCGAGCGAAGGACACACCCAGCCGAGGGGGCTGTGACTAAGCAGCCGGCGGAGGTTTGAAAGCGCACCAGCCCGCCTCTGCGCCGGCCCCGGCGCCCTCGCCGCGGACGTACTCTAAGCGGGGTTTCCTGGGCGGGCGCCCGGAGAGGAGCCGGGGAACCGGGGAGCCCCGGGCGCGCAGATTTTCTGCTCCCGCCCGCCGGTCCCCTGGGGAAGGGCAGCCTCAGGGAGGAGGTGGACGGAGCCCGGAAACTTCGCCCCCCGGTGCTCAGCACCTGGCCTCTCCTCTCGGCTAAGTTTCTCTTTGAATCTGGTGGTTGGTTGGGGGATGCTCGTCTCTGGGTTCACAGGCAGCTGGCACGGGAGCTGGGCCTGGCGCTGCCCCGCCCACGTGGGAAGAGGGGTGGAGAGCTGAGACTCTGCCCCGGGAGAGAGGAAGCGCTCACTAGAAAGAGCGGGGGAGTCCACCTGGATCAGGAGCGTTGCTTCTGGTCAGGGCTGTGCAGAGGAAGGTGATGGTCAGCCAGGGACTAGCGTTAGCCACTAACCCATGTGTATCCTCCAGTCTCAGGCTGGATCCGTCCACCGTCCAGGCATCCATTCACCCACACTCTGGCTCAGCCTCTCCCACATTCTTCTATCCATCCATTCATCCACCCACCCATCTTTCCTTACATCCTTCTGTCCATCCATCCACCCACCCATCTTTCCTTACATCCCTTCGGGCCCACATGTCCATCCATCCTTGTGTCCCTCCATTTATCCAACTGCTCTCCCCTACAACTTCTCAGTCATCTTCCCATACTCCCCCTCTCCCCATTTCTTTTTTAAAAAATATTTTTTATTGATTTTTTACAGAGAGGAAGGGAGAGGGATAGAAAGTCAGAAACATCTATGAGAGACATTGATCAGCCGCCTCCTGCACACCCCACAGTGGAGATGTGGCCGCAAGCAAGGTACATGCCCCCGACCGGAATCGAACCCGGGACCCCTCAGTCCGCAGGCCGACGCTCTATCCACTGAGCCAAACCGGTCTCGGCTCACCATTTCTTCATACACCCTAATCCATCTACACACTAACCTCTTCTCCACCTGTCCACCTGCATACCTGTTCATCAGTGTATCCATGCATCATCCATCCATCATCCACATATCCATCCACTCTGCACTTTATCCATCCTCTCTCATCCACCCACACTTTCTTGTTCCAATTTATATTCCTGTCTGTGCAAACATTAATCTCCTCCCCCCATCCATCCTACCCAGTAACTCTCAGCGAGGAAGGAGATTGTCATATTCTTCTGGGAGGCATTTGGAGTTTGAAAAATCACATTCGCACGATCATTTCATATCTACCTCTAAAACGGAGTGATTTAATATCTGAAAGTCAAAAGTGGGATGTATTGTGCATGTGGACACCTGAACGTAAATCTGAATAGACATCTTGCCTGGTGAGATGCCCAGAAAGTGATAGTGGTTATCAGTGACTGGCCGGAACCTGAAGGAGCCACGTCACAGTTTCTAAGAGAACGCAATTCCCTTCTGATTCTGTTATTTATTTTATTTTTTTAAATATATTTCTTTATTGATTTCAGAGAGGAAGGGAGAAGGAGAGAGAGATAGAAACATTAATGATGAAAGAGAATCATTGATTGGCTGCCTCCTGCACGCCCCCCACGGGGGATCGAGCCCACAACCCAGGCATGTGCCCTTGGCCAGAATCGAACCTGGGACCCTTCAGTCTGCAGGCTGACGCTCTATCCACTGAGCCAAGCCGGCTAGGGCTGATGCTGTTATTTCATTGAAAGAATTTGAAAAATGGAGAGGAAGTGCAGTCAGCCATCTGTAATTGATCAAATCTGTAATGAGTGCTCAGAGACATCAGGAGAAATAAGACCTGCCCTGTGTTCAAGGACCTCACACAGTGGCAGGGAACAGACTCATGAGCAAGCTGCTACCACACAACATGTGTGTGCAGAGTGCTGTGGATCCTAGGAAAAAAAGTTACACCCTTTCCTGGGGAATGTCAAGGGAGGCTTCACAGTGGAAGTGATATTTGAAGAAGGAAGAGAAAGTCTTCAGAAGAAACCACAGGGGCAGAGCATCCACAGGCAGTACTCTGTAATGATCCATGATAAGGATTCAGGAGGCAGAATGCCTGGGTCCACACCTTGCCTTGGTTGCTTACTAGTCCTGTGACCTTGAACTAGTCAATTAGCCTTTCAGTGCCCGGTTGCCTTCAAGTCTAAAATGGGGTTAGTAACAGTATGTTTCATGGAATTGGTAAAGACTGAATGAATCAAGAGCTCTGCATATATTAAGCATGAGACATATATGTAAATGTGCACATGGTAATCACTATGATAAGTGTTTGCTATAATTACTAAAAGCAAAATTGTGAGTGAACATGGAGAGATGAAAAGGCATGGTTTGTTGAGGCAATGGAGAGCAGTTTGGAGTGACTTGAACACTGGACCAGATGAAGAGTTTGAGGCACACAGCAAGACAGGAGGCTAAAGATGTAAGCAAGGGCAGGTTCTAAACAAAAATGGGAATTTTTGGAGTGGGACCCGGATTCTTTGTGAATCCACGAACAGAAAGTGGTACAGAAAAGGTGAGATGTATTGAAGATCAAGTACAGACTCCCACATGGGGAGAGGGAACGAGTCCTACAGAACTGACTCCCACAGAGGATGGGGGACAGGTCCCACTGAGTCCCCTTTCCTTGTGGCTTATAAAGGTGCAGATCCTGGTACCTTGATATCCCCTCTCATTATTCACTATTTCCCTAGACTGGTTACTATAGTAACTCCTGGGCTCAACAGTCACACTTCAATGAGGTATGTGAGACTCTACCTCCTCCCCTTTCCTTATTGTTTTCCTATTCCCTTTGGGCTTTCTTCCTCTCCCTCTGGATGAAGAGCTTCCTTCTCTTTATTTTGTAAATATAGACCTGTTGCTGTTTCCAGCTTCCTCATTCTATGGAAATGTACCTGTTGCAGCTTTTCAGCTCCCCTATTCTATGGAAATATACTCTGCAGCCCTGTGCTTCCCCCAGGGTCCCCTTAATTTCCACAACTTCTAAAACTTCCTATGTTACCCCAAAATTCCTGTTTCAAAACTATACCAGGAAGTTTGAACTTGAACCTTGGAAACAGGGAGCCAATGTAAGTTTTGTTATTATTAAATTGTTGTTGTTATGTTTGTGCTAAAATGCACATAATATAAAATTTACCGTTTTAACCATTCGGTAGTATTTAGTACATTCATAAAGTTGTGCAACTGTCACCATTATCTTAGCCCGTGCAGGCTAAATAACAGAACACCATAGACTGGGCAACTTAACAGAAATGTATTATACAGCTCAGGAGGCTGGGAAGTTTGAGACCAGGGTGCAACGGGGTTGGATTCTAGTGAGAACATTCTTTCTGGTTTGCAGATGGTTATCTTCTAACCTCACATGTTGGAGGGAAGAAGGGAGCTAGGAAGGTAGGGAGGGGGTGAGGGGAGGTGCAAGATATCTTGTGTGTCTCTTCTTATAAAAAAGGCACTAATCCCATTCACAAGGGCTCCATCCACATGATCTAATTACCTTCCAAAGGCCTTACCTCCTAATCCCATCACAGTTGGGAGGGCCGGGGAGTGTTAGGATTTCAACAGGTGAATTGTGTAGGCAAAGATTGAGCTAATAACAACCGCAATCTAGTTCAATGTCAGTTTTTGAGTTGGGGAGAGCCTGCATCCCGATAAGGAGAATGTTTGGAACTGAAAAAAAAAAATCACTGGACCTACTCCCCAACCACTCAGGGGCATTCCATGATTCAAGGGGTGGCCTGTCTGAAAGTGCCTCAGAGCCCCACCTGAGGAGCAAGCACTTTGAAAAATGCTGTTGCCGAAACTGGTTTGGCGTCGGCCTACGGATTTTAAGGTCCCGGGTTCGATTCCGGTTGGGGGCATGTACCTTGCTAGCGGGCACATCTCCAATGTGGGGCGCGCAGGAGGCAGCTGATCGATGTCTCTCTCTCATTGATGTTTCTGAATTTCTATCCCTCTCCCTTCCTCTCTGTAAAAAATTCAATAAAATATATTTTTTTAAGAAATGCTGTTGTCTGGGTCATTTTCTGGAAACAACGGGAGGGCAAACTGGCTCCCAGATAGAGCCTGGGGCATTAACCACAGAGAGAAAACAGCAACAGCCCTGGCGAATTCTAGACAGAGTCACCTTGGCCGTGCTCCCTCAGGGCATTCGGCTTTTGTCTGTGGGAGGAAGGGAGGGAAGCTGGGTGGATAGTCACTAGAAACAACGTTTATCCTCCTGCCTTTCATGGAACTTGGAGGTTCCTTGGAGACCCCTCAAGACACACACGGAGGTCAAAGCAAAGACTTAATTAAGCGTGAGCTGTGCCTCCCTCCCCCCGCGGCCCCATCCACTCCCGTTAATCTTACACACTCCTCTACTATGTGAGATTTCATTTTGACAAAGAATTTTACTTTTTCAACAAATATAAAAACTACCACTACTAGGTCCCCTTTTGCGTTTGTACAGGAAGCAGTCAGCAAATGAAGAAACATGTAAACTAGAGAGGGACATGCAAACTCTAGGGATTGGAATGAGGATCATTCTCCCAGGGGGGAGTCTGCTCGCCAGCCTGCTTCCCGACAGTTTGCTGAGGGACTGAGGTTGTTACCCCCCACGCCACAGCTGACTCATTCCAGGCTGACCTGGTGACAGTAGCACTGAGTCAGGGCCGGCCTCAGGGAACTCCGGGATCACCTCTCTGAGCTCCTCTGTCATCGTCCTTCCAGTCCAGACACGCCACTGCCTCACAAGGATTTTCCCATGCTCTTCTCTGAGCCTCCATGGCCACTCAGTCCTTAAAGTGACACATTTTAGACATTCAATACCTGCTGTGTGGTGTTGCGCCACATCAGCCAAACCGGGGCAGGTGGGGAACTGAGAAAGAGCTTGAACTGATGTGAGTGGACAGGCGAGCATATTTGGAGATGGACACAATTGACAGCTGGGATCAGCCAGTGACCTTACTCGGGTCACTTAACCTCTAGAACAGTGGTTCTCAATCTTCCTAATGCCGGGACCCTTTAATACAGTTCCCCATGTGGTGGTGACCCCCAACCATAAAATTATTTCCATTGCTACTTCCTAACTGCATTTTTGCTACTGTTATGAACTGTAATGTAAATATCTGATATGCAGGATGTATTTTCATTGTGACAAATTGAACATAATTAAAGCATAGTGATTAATCACAAAAACAATATGTAATTATATATTGTGAAATATTTATTTCTAATTACAAATAAATGAAATTTTGTCTTGAATCAAGGTGTAGCATGGACAACAGTCTTCATATGACAACAGTAAACTACATTGCTACATTTTGCTACACTGAGGAGCGGTGTGCTGGTTCCTAAGACCATGGGAAATAGGTGTTTTCCAATAGTCTTAGGCAACCCCTGTGAAAGGGTCGTTCGACTCCCAAAGGGGTCGCGACCCACAGGTTGAGAACCGCTGCTCTAGAAGCTTCAGTTGTCCTGTGCTAAGATTAAGAAGGCCGTCCTCACAGTCTGTTATGAGTAGTAAATGCAAGAAAGCATCAAGACCTTTTTGGGGGTCCTGCCTCAGGCAGGACACCTCTAGAATAGGCCAGCAGAGGACATTTGGTTCAGGCGGACTAGAAAGTCCTGAATGAGAAAGTGGCCCCAGCCTCATTTCAGAGACCGGCCAGTGATTAGCCTATCGGCACAACAGGCAGCCACACCAAGGCAAGACTGCTGGCCAACAGTAACCACAGCCACTTACAGCCACGGCCTCCACAGCCAGCACTAATCAGTCTGAAGGACCACCGGCTCCATCTCATCAGGCTAGAGCACTTACATCCCCCAGCCTCTGCCCCTTGCAGTTTTATATATATATATATATATACATATATATATATATATATATACATATATATATATATGTGTATATATATATACATACACATATACACACACATATGTGTATATATATACATATATATATATACACATACACACACACATACACATACATACATACATACATACACACACACATTGATTTCAGAGAGGAAGGGAGAGATAGCGAGAGATAGAAATGAAGCATCCATCTTATAGAAAAACTGCTGTTTGAAATTTTAACCCTGCTATTTGGCTTCTATAAACGTTTGCTTGCTTAAATAATAAGGAAAATGAGATTATTCTCACTTCAGAGAGGCCATGAAATCTTCTCCGGACAAAATTATCAGTGCTGGTGCCAGGCTAGGCCTTTGGTTGAGGTCTCAAGGCCTCGGCACATAGGGGCCCTTTAAGGGGCGGGAAACAACCCATATTTGGGAGACAAGGTAAAAACATATAAATAGGGAAAATTTCTGCATGTTGGGGCCCAGAATTGGAGAAACATTTTCTTCTGGACCCGCGCATAATAAATGTAACTCCAAACTCTCTGAGAATGGTTTGATTATTCTGGTTTTCTGTAACAGAAATATCAATGATGAGAGAGAATCATTGATGGGCTGCCTCCTGCACACCCCCTACTGGGGCTCGAATCCACAATCCTGGCGTGTGCTCTTGACCGGAATTGAACCTGGGACCTTTCAGTCCACAGGCTGATGCTCTATCCACTGAGCCAAACTAGCTAGGGTCGCCCTTGGGGGTTTTTGCGCATAAAATTCAACCCCAAGGACAGTGGAAACTGAGTCCTAACTGTCCCCTGTTGGGGCTCCATCCCCATTCCCTCCAATAAATTCCCCTCTTGTTCCCTGCATCCGCCTATTTCCTTGAGCGACTCCAATCTTGCAGTCTGTTTGAGGCAGAGTCCATATTTAGCCCTCGGTGCCTGACAGTTCTCTCTCTGGCACATGTCGTGTGCTCAGTAAGCAAGCGTTACATAAATGTATAAATGACTTGTTCCTTTTCTTCCCAACACGTTTTAGAGGGGGACTTCAGGAACCCCATGAGCCAATAGGTAGAAGCATTCAGACGCCTGGAGACTTTCTGGACAAACGCACGCAGCGGTGTCAAAGCTGGTGACCTCTTTTACAACACTCAGGAGAGCCATCGCCTGGCTCGCTCTGGCAGACTAGTATTTGTTTATTGATTTATTTCTAAATATTGGGGCTTGCTGGCTTCTGTCTAGTAATAAATCTTATTCTTCCCAAGTAAAGAAAAGTCAAATCTAAACCAAATGTGAGCAGGAGTGTGTGGAGCCTGAACCATGGATTTGAGAATTATAAACACAGAAGGCTCCTGGACTCTTAAAGGGACAGCATTCAGCCCTAAACGCTTTGTTTCAGTGACAGAGAGTTGGCCTATGGACTGAAGGGTCCCAGGTTCAATTCCTTTCAAGGGCATGTAGCTTTGTTGTGGGCACATCCCCAGTGGGGAGTGTACAGGAGGCAGCTGATTGATGTTTTTCTCTCATCGATGTTTCTAACTCTCTATCCCTCTCCCTTCCTCTCTGTAAAAACATCAATAAAATATATTAAATAAAATAAAGGGACAGCATTCAAGTCTGTGTCCCAGAGAAGGAGCAAAATGGCAAGGTAAAGAGAAAAGTGCCATTCCAGTTAAACTTCAACCCAAAGAAAAAATCCATTCTTAGTTCACTCTCACGGTGTGATTCTATATGCAAATGAGCAGTGGTGAAAAAGCTCTCGTAAACTAATTATCAGGAAAGTCTAAATAAAACAGTAATTAGGGAAGCAGTCTTCACGGTAAATGACATTGAATGACTAATTAATCTCAAGCTGACCCGGTGTGACTGTTGCATCCTGGGAATTCCAAGGGACGAACCGCCTCTAGATTCTAGATATGTCAGTTGCAAAACGGGTTTTACACAAACTTTTGGATGTTACAATAGTATGCCCATAGGACCGGATCCCACAAGTAGATGGGAACGAATACAGAAATGTGATTTTTTTAAAAGACTAAATTTAAATTAATGATGTGTGACTTTATGAGGCAAGCAAATTGGGAGGAAGACAAATGAAAGAGTATATTGTGTGTGCTTTTATTTATTTTAAAATATATTTTTATTGATTTCAGAGAGAAAGGGAGAGGGAGATAGAGAATCATTGATTGGCTGCCTCCTGCATGCCCCCTAGGGATCGAGCCAGCAATCCTGGCCTGTGCCCTTGGCTGAAATCCAAAACAGGACCCTTCAGTCAGCAGGCCGATGCTCTACTCCGTGAGTGAACTGTCTAGGGCTGCACTATTACTTTTAAAAATGTAACTTTATTCCTTTTAAGTACATGTAGTAACTGAAATTCTTATTTACTCGTCTTCTCTCCAAACAAATTGTTACTTAAGTTCCTTTTGGAAGTATTTTAAGGGATTTGCATAATGAATATTTAAGCATATTCTGTGTTGGTCACATCCATGGTTAATATACACAAGGGTGGGCAAAAGTAGCCTTTATTTGTTTGTACGATAAATAATACAATAATTAATACATAATAATAGAAGAATAAACTCTGCTTTATGTATTCACAACTGTAAACCTATTGTTGTTCACTCCTGTACATGGGGACTAATATCTTTGGAGTTGTCTGAAAATTGCTTGTTCTCTTTATTCATTCAATTTGTGATTGTTATGTGCTGAGAAAAATTTAACATTCTTGATTCTGTCAGAATTAATCATCACCACTTCGCCACTGCTACTAACATCACCAACAACAATACCACCAACACCAACACTGCTAACCATCATTATCGTCAACATTGCAGCTAACCACCAGTAAGTACCCAGTACAAGTCAAATCTAATGACATTTAATAGTCACAACAAGCCAAAACTGGTTTGGCTCAGTGGATAGAGCATCGGCCTGGAGACTGAAAGGTCCCAGGTTCGATTCCAGTCAAGGGCATGTATCTTGGTTGCGGGCACATCCCCAGTAGGGAGCGTGCAGGAGACGGCTTATGTCTCTCTCTCATCGATGTATCTGGCTCTCTATCCCTCTCCCTTCCTCTCTGTAAAAAAAAATCAATAAAATATATATTTTTTAAAAAGTGTCAAAAGAATTGACTTAAAAAAAATAGTCACAACAAACCCATGAAAAGTTCATTCCCATTTTACAGAATATGAAAATTGAGGCGTGGGAAAGAGAGGTGTCTTATCCAGGGGCACATCTTTTTACTTAAAGGAAACCTTTCTTGCTAGTAAGAGATGCAGAAATAGACAATTTTGAGCCTTTCTTGATTCTTGATCTAACACAAATGCTCACTCAATGGAGTCTTAGTGGTTTTTTTACTGAATTTTATTCCAGTTAGTTTATTGTCAGAAGAAAGATCTCCTTTGGAAGCTTTTGTTAGAGTTGAGGAGCTAGAGAGAAAGCTTTTAAGGTAGAGGGTGGGGAATATTTATTGTCAATGAAAAATTAGGCTCCTAAAATAAGGCAACTTGAAATGCATAGACTCATGCCGAAACTGGTTTGGCTCAGTGGATAGAGCATTGGCCTGGAGACTGAAAGGTCCCAGGTTCAATTCTGGGAAAGGTCATGTACATTGGTTGCGGGCACATCCCCAGCAGGGGCGTGCAGGAGGCGGCTGATCTATGTCTCTCTCTCATCGATGTTTCTGGCTTTCTATCCCTTTCCCTTCTTCTCTATGAAAAGTCAATAAAATATATTTAAAAATAAAAATAAAAATAAATAAATGCATAGACTCAGACCTTGAATATTTACCAGAAAAATTTAGGTTTGCATAGGACTGTGCCTTCATTCCTTCTATCACTGGGAGATAGCTCCATGACCTGAAACTTTCAGGGGCTGTAAACAGAGAATAGTGTTCATTCCTCCGCAATTTCTGAATTGAATTGCTGGTCCAGCCTACATATTGTAGATCCTTCTCTGGATAGCTGATGCAAGTTGGGCCAATCAGAGTCTTTACTCTAAAAATTTGAGATTAGAGTGTGGCTAAATATGGAAGACAAATTTCTCCGTGTGGAGAAACTGGAGAAAGAGTACTAAGGCAGAAGCTCAGAGAAAAGCAGAAAAACTTGAGTTCTGACACTTTTTATTTTTTCCATCTTGTCCCTGATTCCTGTGATGCACCCCGATAGCCTTCAGTAAACCCTTTTTGTTTCCCCTCTGGTAGCTTTAAACTGGTTTCTGTTGCAACAAACAAGACCTGAGGAATATATGAGGGCATCACTCTGTTTTACAGTAAACAGAGGCTCAAATGAATGGGGGAGGTGCCTATATTTGGGTCTTGAATTCAGACTTCTGACTCTAAACCTCAGGTCTTCTGGTTCCAAGTTCCATTCTCTTAAAACCACCTGACCTCTGCTACAAGCCCTCCCTCGTATTATCTAATTATACCTGAAGGATGCAATTATTTCTACTTCGCTATTATAGAACCTTGACATCTCTGATGATTGCCCGAAGTTGCATGGCAATCCACATGAGTGGCAGATGTTCCGAGACGTGTCTTCTCAGGACTTCTCCAGAAAGCCCCTTTCTGTCTGAACATGCCTTACAGGCTATTTCAAAGGCAGGCCCGTTCAGCTGGCAAATGGGAACAGCTGCTTCTCTCCCAGACACCCAAAGGGCACAAGTTCTGGGCTCGGGTGTACAGGCATGAAGTTGCAGCCAAGTGTTTGACGGGGCTTGCCATGAACTCCTGTGGAGAAAGGAGTAGGTGCTGACCTTGGAGGTGAGCCCAGGCCAGAACCCATTCTATTCCTGGATACCATTCCTCAACCACAGGAGAAGGCATTGGGTGGGTGAGAAAGAGACTCAGACTGAACTTAATTAGGAGAGGATGTGATAAGGAAGGGGAAAAGAGAGAGAAAGATGGCATAACCAGAGAGAGCGTATGAGAGATGAAGAAGTACCAAAGACACAGACAGAGATCCAGTAAGATATGAAGGGAAGTAAAAGTCTTATAACTATCCGTCAGGAATTCACTAGGCATCTGTTGTATGCGCTACATGAACTAAGCATTGAGGAAAAGCCATAGAGAAACTGGATGTGCCCTCTGTTTTCAAAAGGTCACGGTCTAGATCAGTGTTGGCAGATTGGTTGCCTTCATTAGAAATATTTAGTAACACCTGTCTGCACCAGGCACTACTTTAAGCACTAGGAATACAACAGCAAAAAAAGGGGGGGGGGGAAGAAAAGAAAGAAAGAAAGAAAACAGCCATATTTTATGATCATTGAGGAGGTGGGGTGGAGGATGCAGGGTAACCTGACTAGGGTGGACAGAAAAGTCTATCTGAAGAGGTGACTTTTGAGCCAAACCTGCAAAAATATGAGAGAAAAGTTTGCAAAAAAATGGTCACAACAAATGTAAAGACTTGAGCTGGGAAAGTTCTTGGTTTGTTTGAGGAACAGAAGAGGCCAGTGTGGCTGGATGGGAGTGAAAGAAAAAGCCAGAGGCAGGAAATGAGAGGGTAGAGGAGGGTGAGGTCTGATTCTTGTGTGGCCTTGCAGTCCCTGATAAGAAGTTGGGATTTTATGCTGTTTTCAGTGCACCCATTTTGGTGGGGTTCCCTTATTTTTTTTATTTTTTTTAAAATATATTTTATTGACTTTTTACAGAGAGGAAGGGAGAGGGATACAAAGTCAGAAACATCAATGAGAGAGAGACATCGATCAGCCGCCTCCTGCATGCCCCACAGTGGGGATGTGCCCGCAAGCAAGGTACATGCCCCCGACCAGAATCGAACCTGGGACCCTTCAGTCCACAAGCCAACGCTCTATCCACTGAGCCAAACCAGTCTTGGCAAGGGTTCCCTTATTTTTCAGCTCTCATTAGTTAGTTGTGTCTGCTTATGTCACTGTGACGAGAGATTCAGAGACCTTACAGCTCAAGTGGTAGTTCAGTGATGGGTTAATAGTACATATCACATCTATGGGATGGGGCAATGAGAACATGACTAATCAATATTTGCCATCTCTGATCAGGATGAAATAGTAAGTTGTATTAGCCAGGACAGTCCAGGGAGTGCTACAGTAGCAACATCCCCAAAATCTAAATGGTTGGACACCATCACCCAGCTGACTTCTGGCCATGCTAAGTCTTCTGTGAGTCCAGACAGTTCCTCAAAGCAGCTGTCTTCTATGCAGCAGCTTGGTGATTCTGGGTGTTTTGATTTTTTTTTTTAATATATTTTATTGATTTTTTACAGAGAGGAAGGGAGAGGGATAGAAAGTCAGAAACATCAATGAGAGAGAGACATCGATCAGCCACCTCCTGCACGCCCCACAGTGGAGATGTGCCCGCAAGCAAGGTACATGCCCCCAACTGGAATCAAACCTGGGACCTTTCAGTCCGCAAGCCGACACTCTATCCACTGAGCCAAACCAGTCTTGGCTGGGTGTTTTGATTTTATGGAACTTCCATTCTAACACAACCTCTGATATAAAGGAAAGAGAACAGTAGAAGACCTCATATCAGTGGTTAAATGGCTCAGATAGAAAATAGGCCATTCTGTTCACAACACACTGGTGCTAGAACTAGTCACGTGACCCCCATCAAATTGCAAAGAGGCTGGGGAAGGGTATTTCTCCATCACCTGAATGTGCCTAAAGGTAGAGAAGAACCTAATATAAGTGAGCAATAAAAATGTAGCATATAAATCAACCCTAGAGAAAGTCCAGTGACCCTCCAAGACAGTTTGTAATGAGCTGAATGAGTAGTAAATAAAGAAGGAGTTCAAAGAGTAGTGATGGATATGGTGTACTTCAGGAAGGCTCTAGAAGGAAGGAATCGCTGAGTGAGAACTTTATGGATAGTTTTGTTGGAAGATCACTCTCTAGCTCAATCCTCCTCACCTCAAGACCTTCTCTTTCCATGATCCACCCCCATCCCCCATTCCGAAATGGGCTCTTTGCATGTATCTGGCTCTTTATAGTTATAATTTTGGATATAATATTATATGATGCTAAAGAGCATTATTTATTTGCTGGGCAATTAACTCAATTCCTGGAGCTGAAGTTCTTCATGTAATGCTTCCTATAATTATTGTGAAAATTAAAGTAATTATATATCTATTTAGCTTAATAGAATCTGGAATACAGGAGAGCTCAGAAATTATAGTTATTATTTTTTTTAAAGAAAGACTTTACCCATCAGCCACTCGTTGAATGATTTGCTAGTGCCAGACTCTGTGCTTAGCCCTGTGAATCAGTGATGAACATGCGCTGTAGGCCCTAATCTCCAATAGTATATAATAAAATGCTAATGTTCATTGTAAGAGAGGATGCCGCTGAAACCGGTTTAGCTCAGTGGATAGAGCGTCAGCCTGAGGACTGAGGGGTCCCAGGTTCAATTCCACTCAGGACCACGTACCTTGGTTGCAGGAACATCCCCAGTGGGAGGTGTGCAGTAGGAAGCTGATCGGTGTTTCTCTCTCATCAATGTTTCTAGCTCTCTTTCCCTTCCCTTCCTCTCTGTAAAAAAAAAAAAAAAAAATCAATAGAATATCTTTAAAAAAAAAAGAGAGAGAGGATACCATGGTATGCAGTTTTCCTCCAAATTATTTGACTATAGACATCCTCTCCTTCTTTTTTTTAGAAATTTCTCAAAAAAATAACGCGAAACATAATTTTGAAATCCCTCAAATACAGTGTGCACAATGTTAGTGTTGATCAAATAAATAAGGTCTTATTTTCAACGTATCGTGAAAAATCCCAATAAAGTACAATTTATCTCTATGTATATCTAAGTATAGAAGAAGAACTGGAAGAAAGAGGACATACATATATAAAGATGCTCAACCTCACTAATCACCAGAGAAATGCAAATTAAAGCCACAGCGAAATACCACACACCTGTCAGAACAGCTATCACCAATAAATCAACAAACAAGAACTGGCAAGGATGTGGAGAAAAGAGAATCCTTTACACTGTTGGTGGGAATGCAGATTGGTGCAACCACTATGGAAAACAGTATGAAAGTTCCTCAAAAAACTAAAACGGAACTGCCTTATGACTCAGCAATTCCACTTCTGGATAGATATCTGAAAAACAAACAAACACCCAAGACACTAATTTGAAAGAATATATACATCCTGCCCTAGCCGGTTCGGCTCAGTGGATAGACTGTTGGCCTGTGTACTGAAAGGTCCCATGTTTGATTCTGATCAAGGGCACATGCCCAGGTTTCGGGCTCGATCCCCAGTAGGAGGTGTGAGGGAGGCAGTCCATCAATGATTCTCTCTCATCATTGATGTTTCTCTCTCTCTCTCCCCCTCTCCCTTCTTCTCCGAAATCAATATATATATATATATTTTATTGATTTTTTACAGAGAGGAAGGAAGAGAAATAGAAAGTCAGAAACATTGATGAGAGAGAGACATCGATCAGCCGCCTCCTGCACGCTCCACAGTGGAGATGTGCCCGCAAGCAAGGTACATGCCCCCAACCAGAATCGAACCTGGAACCTTTCAGTCCACAAGCCAACGCTCTATCCACTGAGCCAAACCGGTCTCGGCAAATATATATATATATATATATATATATATATACATATATATATATATATATATATATATATATATTTTTTTTTTAAGAATATATATATCCCTATGTTCATTGCAACATTATTTACAAAAGCCAAGATGTGAAAGCAGCCCAAGTGTCCACCAATAAATGAGTGGATGAAAAAGCTGTGGTACCTTTACATAACGGAATACTACTCTGTAATAGAAAAGAATGAAATCTTACCATTTGTCACAGCATGGATGTACCTAGAGGGAATTATGCTAAGTGAAATAAATCAGACAGAGAAAGACAAATACCACATGATTTCACTTCGTGTGTAATCTAAAGAACAAATAAATGAAATTGCAGCAGTCTCATAGATACAGAGATATGATTGATGATTGCCAGAGAGGAGCAGGAGAGTGGTGGCTGGCTAAAAATGGTGAAGGGATTAAGAAGTACCAATTGGTAGTTATAAAATAGGCATGGGGATGTAAAGTACAGCACAGGGAATATAGCCAATAATATTGTAATAACTATGTATGGAGCCAGGTGGACACTTGAAATATCAGGGGGATCACTATGTAAAGTATATGATTGTTTGACCACACCTGAAACTAAAACAAAATAATATTAAATGTAAACTGTAATTTAAAAATCACTATTTAAAAAAAGTATTGGCCCTAACCGGTTTGGCTCAGAGGAAGGAGTGTCGGCCTGCAGACTGAAAGGTCCCAGGTTCAATTCCGGTCAAGGGCATGTACCTTGGTTTCGGGCACATCCCCAGTGGGGGGCATGCAAGAGGCAGCTGATCAATGTTTCTCTTTATCCCTCTCCCTTTCTCTCTGTAAAAATAAATAAAATATATTTAGAAAAAAAAGTATTGGAAGAATATGAGGTGAGATTCTTGGTGATTTTTTTCCTAAATAAGTGAATGGCAGGAGACATATGACACAGAAGGGAGATAAACATCTTCAAACACTTTTTAATTATGAACATTTTAAGCATAAATGCAGACATATTGGTAGTGAGAAAAGTATAATAAATTCCCATGCACCCATCACCCAGCTTCAGCAGTTAGCAACTCAGCCTATGTCATCTATCTGCCCCTCCTACTTCCTTCCTCATTACTGGATTGTTTTGAAACAAATTCCAGACGTCATATCTTTTTATCTGCAAATATGTAAAATGTTATCTCTAAAATATAAAGGCTCTTTATACACAACCATAATAGTATTATTACATTACTATAGGCCTGGTTCACGAAATTTGTGCACGGGGTTGGGGTGGGGGTGTTCCTCAGCCCAGCCTGCACCCTCTCCAATATGGGACCCCTCAGGGGATGTCTGATCCCACATTGGGCCTAAACCAGCCATCAGACATCCCTCTCACAATACGGGACTTCTGGCTCCTAACTACTCACCTGGGTGATTGCCCCTAACTGATTCTGCCTGCCAGCCTGATAGCCCCCTAACCACTCCCCTGCTGGCCTGGGGATGCCTAACTGCTCCCCTGACAGCATGATCATCCCCAACTGCCTTCCCCTGAGGGGCTGAGGGGACTGGGGGACTCTGGTTGGATGAGGCAGGGCTGAGGGGACTGGGGGACTCTGGTTGGATGAGCAGGGCTGAGGGGACTGGGCGACACCATCTTGTGGCTGTGGGTGTTTCCATCTTGTGAGGGGGTGGCAGTCGATTAGCATATTCTCTCTTTATTAGATAGGGTTGGTGGTTTTAAGTTTTCACCACTAGAGGTTTGTACATGTAACTAACACACACACACACACACACACACACACACACACACACACACATTTGAATCAAACAATGATCTCACTTAAGAAACATTTTAGGACACAGTAAACATAACTGGCGCATTCTATTGCATGCACGCACACACACTTGCTAAGTGGCCCTGACATCATCTCTAGGGAACAACCCTGTCCCGAGGGCTATCTCCACTGCAGGCCGGGTGACCTTGCCACAGGAGTGGAGAGGAAATCCCGCCCATCCTCGCCCGTTCTGTGGAACGGGGGACCCACGGGGATCTGGCTCAGTCTTACAAGAGCTGGGAGTGGCAGGCTCTGGTGGCCCCTGAAAAGCGATGGGGAGGGGCGGGTGGCAAACCTGTGGAGCAAGAGGCAGGGCCACCATGTGGAGTCTTTCGGAGAAGGACCTGTCAGTCCTCTTCTCCCAGCCAGCCATGCCCCCGCCTTTACCATCTGCACTTTTAAAGCCTTCTCGGTCACCTTCGCCTCTGAGTCAATTAATTAATCTTTTAAAATATGTGTTTATTCACTTTAGAGACAGAGGGAGAGGAAGAGGGAGGGGGTGAGAAAGAGGGACAGATGGATGTGAGAGAGAAACATCCATCAGTTGCCTTCCATATGCACCCCAAGTGGGGACTGAACCCACAACCCAGGCATGTGCCTTGACCAGGAATCTAACCAGCAACGCTTTGGTGCATAGGGCAGTGCTCGGCCAATTGAGCCACACGGGCCAGGGCTGGGGCCGTGAATTTACTAGTAAAAGAGCATTTCTCACTAGCACGTTTGGCAAGGGCATGAGAACTCTGAACGCTCAGGAAAAACCGGAGGGAAAACCCAGAGAGCGAGGGCCTGTGTACCGAAGACATATTTGTTCCTGTTGCATCTAATCTGGCCTTCTCAGGAGCAAGCCCTGTGCCCCTCGGTCCGGAGGGGGCTATGCCAGCGATGATCGGCACTGTGGAAGCCATGGTTTGCCCATGCCTTGTGGGGTAGGGGAACCGGGAACCCCTCCCCAGGAGAGTGGCCACACATTGCCACTGACAACCAGCGATGAATGGCATTTCCATCGCCTCATCTTGTGGATGAACAGCCCATGTCCAGGTTCCGAGGCCTGGGGTACCTGTGCTGGGCATGGGGGACTGAGGTCTGCAGGATGCAGAAAAGGATGGGAGTTCCATCAATTTCTCAGGCACTTTTCCTCTTTCTCATGCCCATTCTTTTTTTCTTTTTCTTTTTTTTTAATATATTTTAGTGATTTTTCACAGGGAGGAAGGGAGACGGATAGAGAGCTAGAAACATCGATCAGCTGTCTCCTGCACACCCCCTACTGGGGATGTGCCCGAAACCAAGGTACAAGCCCTTGTCCGGCATCGAACCTGGGACCTTTCAATCCGCAGGCCGACGCTCTATTCACTGAGCCAAACTGGTTCGGCCTCATGCCCATTCTTTCTCTCCTCTTTTGAATCTGACATGTTCCCCTTTCTTTCCCCCACTGCCTGCCTCACCTCCTGGTCGCTCCACCTCTCCCCCCTCCCCTTCATTTCTATTCTCGACTGACTTCTCCCCCCACCAGCCACATTTGATGCCCCTTTTAAAACTTCTCTGTCTTTCCTCCACCTGCGTCTGCTCTCCGCCACCTCCTCGGCCTGGGTTTGTCCCTTCCTCTTTCCCCACCCACAGAGTGTCAGCCCTGCAGCCTGATTCGGGCCCCTGGTGTGTTTCCATTCTCATCACGAGCAATCTGGAAACTCACCCCCTGAGCGGTAGGATGGTTGTGGGGTGCAGCCAACCCTGTGTCACGGCTGTCCCTTCACTCAGAAGCAGTGACAGGCTTCTCCTGGGGGAAGGAGATACTGACAGGGAGCTATCCCATGGGGAGAGCGTGAAGGAGACTGGGTATGCCTTGCTGTCTCGGTGGTTAAAGAGAGTCCGTCTCGAGGGAGAGAGAAAGGGAGGTCGACAAAGGAGACTTTTAGGTTATTGGGGGGCACTGGGAGAAAGGCTTTTGGGGATAGTTGCTGAATTTTGTGTTATGTGGCCACCTCAAGATAAAGTATCTCAGGATCAGAGAGGTTGCGTGGCTTACCCACGGTCACACAGCAAGGAGCCAGTACAGCCAGGGATGGAACCTGGCCTCCTGCCAAAGCCTAGATTCATTCCACTGCAATGAGGAGAACACTGGCCAATAAGACCGCCTTTTTCTATCTCAGCCCTCCAAGAACAGCTCTTATCTCCCGCACCTCAGCCTTTGTTTCTCTGTCCTTCCCTTTACTCATTGGCATGTCATTTCCTCTGGGAAGTTTTATGGTGCAGACGGCTTCACCTGCCCCAAGGACTTCTCCACCCACTTCTTGGTGACGTCACCAAGGCCTTGGGCAAGTTCTGGGAAAAACTTCCTGCTGAGGGTGGACCGTTGGGATTCAACCTGTCTGAAGTCAGAGGCAGTTTCTGTCCCCTGGGGGATGTTAAAGGAATTTCTATGTCTGCCTCAAGTTCCAGGAGGCCTAGGACCAGGAAAGGAGAATGGCAATCTTCTCAAGGTCATTGGCAAAAAGGTGCTGGCCAGGAGGAAGCTGAATTGCATGAAGCTCCCCTATGATGCCCAGGGACCCCTCTCCTCACCAATGAACTAGCACGTGATCCTGCCCAGGGCGCTCCAGGCAGACCGTGTTTGCTTTGATTGACAAGGTAGAGCCTCTGCAATGTTGAAAACACTCTTGGCTAACAACTAAAAAATAAAAAAATTACCCGGATCCCCCTTGTTTTTAAAAGTTATTTTTGCTTTTGCATACTTTAATTTTTTTTAAATCACATGTAGACCTATTTTTCCTTTGTACACAGTTGCCATTATGGTGTACATACCATTTTCTGTTTTCTTCCTTGGTAATGTAGTCTATAATGCTCATTTTTCAATGTAACCTCCAAAATAATAACTATTTTTAAGTTATATCCCCTATTCCATTGATTAGATGTAGCTAAATGTATTAAAATATTTCCCTGCTGCTCAGGTGCATGTACGTTCCCTCTTCTGGTCCCCATGGTATAAGACATTATAATGGGAATTTTATGCATGTAACTTTTATCACCTATCGAATTATTTCCTCAGAAAACTTACCAGGAATGGGGGTGGTTATGAGCAGTTTAATTGCAATATGCAGTTAGTATTAGGTGTGGGGTCCCAGTGACCAGGTTAAAAACCCAGGTTTGGCACTGACCAGCTGTGTGACCTGGGACAAACTTCTTAATCTGAGTCTCAATTTCCTCACGTGTAAAACAAGACTGAGATGTAATATTCAATCCATAGGGTTGTAGTGAGAAGTGAATAAAATCATTGAATGAAGTTTAACAATTGCTATCCCATGGACCTTAGCTATTATTAGTACTAGCTCTATTGACTATGACTGCTACTAACAGAACTTTTCTTTTCTTTTAGACTATGCTGATTCAACACCATGTGGCTGAAACCCAAATATTTTTCTGGAAGCAAACTCAGGCTGGTTTGCAGTCATCCACAGGTCAATGATTTTAGAACTCTCACCCAAGTCACCCACTACCTTCACAAATCTATCATCCCTCGTGAGTCTGACATCAGTCATATTTTGGTTCTTACTTTGTCTCTTGTAAGGTTCTTTAAAGGCCTTTAAAGCAGGGAACCTAGTTTCTTAACTTTAGACACCACACTCCAGATCACATCAGACATGTTTAAACCACCCGTTCTCCAGCCTGCAGGAAATATAATTATACTAAAGGCCCGGTGCACAAAATTTGTGCACAGGTAGAGTTGCTAAGTCTGGCCAGTGATCAGGGCAAATTGGGGCCTTCCTCCCGGCTGCCAGCCGGGGCCTTCCTTCATTCCACACCACCCCCTGGTGGTCAGCACACGTCATAGTGAGTGATAGAACTCCCTTTGCATATTAGGCTTTTATATAGATAGATAGGAGCAGTGGGCCATATGGGAGCCATGGAGGAATAGATGTAACCTGATGTTTTATGTTAAATTAAATACTTCCTGATTTTGTTTTTGTGGTTTGGGTTAAAGTTTAGGGGCTCAATGAATAATGTGTTCCACCTTCCTTCCTGAATTCAAAACAAATTAAGAAACATATTCAGAAGCCAGATACTAGCTTCATTACTGGGAAAACCTGAAGAAAGGAATATGGCTCAAATATGTAGCCATAGGAAACTTTCTAATATTGCTCCCTGAAGTGAACTTGAGGTACACCCTCCACCCCCCCACCCCCCAAAAAAAAACACCATCAGTCTTCCCCTACCTGCCACAGAGTGGTTGGTAGTCCGGAATGGACTTTCTATCCCTGCAAGCGGGTATATCTGAAACAGAGGGAGAGGAAAGAAAGCTCAATTTTTCTCCCAACTCTCTGCCCGCCCCCCACCCCCCACCCCAAAAGGGGAAAGGGGTAAAAGGATGATCAGAGAAGTACTTTGTGTGTTTTTTTTAATATATTTTATTGATTTTTTACAGAAAGGAAGGGAAAGGGATAGAGTTAGAAACATTAATAAGAGAAACATGGATCAGCTGCCTCCTGCACACTCCCTACTCGGGATGTGCCTGCAACCAAGGTACATGCTCTTGACCAGAATCAAACCAGGTTGACGCTCTATTCATTGAGCCAAACGGTTAGTGCTGTGTTGTGTTGTTGTTTTTTTATAATATATTTTTATTGATTTCAGAAAGGAAGGGAGAGGGAAATAGAAACATCAATGATTAGAGAAAATCATTCATCAGCTGCCTCCTGCACATCCCACACTGGGGATAGAGCCCTCAACCTGGGCATGTGTCCTGACCAGGTATCAAACTTTGATCTCTGGTTCATAGGTCGATGCTCAACCACCAAATCATGCCGGCAGGGCTAAGGAGTACTTTAAGGTCAGGGAATGAGAGTTTTTTTCCCCCCTGGACTCAGTATTTGACCCCACGCTGACCTGCTCTATGGACATGATGGCAGGTGGTTCAGTCACACATGTTGACCTGGTCCTGTCTCACAGCCACGGTGAGACTCTCTCTCCTGCCTTCTCTCCTGGCCTCCCCTAGGACCGCCAGCCAGTCCATCTTCTAGGCTTTGACATTTACAGCTCTTCAATCATGTTTGCACATTGTGTTCATGTCGGTTCATAATTCCATCCATCATAACACTCAACAAACAGAAGAAAACAAAAATCCCAATTGGAATTGGGCCGAGCAATCAGAAAATGTATTATTTCACATCACGAGAAGGGAAAACCCTACTATGGCATAATCAGTGACTCAGTGATATTGAAGGCAGGTCCTTTCTGTCCATCTGCTAGGTCAACTGCCTCTCGCTCTCGGCTTCATCCTAAAACTGGTCCCTCTTGTGGTCTTAACATAGATGTTGCAATTCCAGGCATCCCACCGGGAACCACCTCACTCAGAAAAAGTAAAGGGGGCCTTCGTGGTTCTGTTTTACCTTTTACAAAATGAAGAAATCTTTCCTAACCTCCCCCTCACGCTACCCCCACCCCCATCCCTCACAGTGTTGGCCTAAATCTCTAAGCTGGAGGATATAATCACCATGACCCTCTCAGCCCTGGTCATGGGATTCGAGTACAGAGGGTGGAAACCCTCACAAAACCAGGCCCCTGCCTAAAGATACTGGGAGGGTAGGTGGGCAGCCAGCCACGCCCGCTGTGTCTCACGAAGCATTTTTTTTCAGTGGTTATTATTTTCAAGAACCTCTCCTCCTGTTTTCTGGGTTTTATCTCTGAACTTCAATTTCCTCATCCGTCTTCTGTGCCTTGCCAGGCTGCTGTGACAAACAAGTGAGATGACATGGAAACCTCGAGGTGCTGTGTAAACCTTGCATCCGATGAGTGTGATAACAGATCATCAGCTTCCCCCCCACACCACCGAGGTGTGGTGCGACTCATTCCAGGCAAGAGCAGTTGTTTGCAAAGTGAGACAGTCCCCATGAGACGCCAAGGTGCAAACATCTCATTGTTGGGATAGGAGTTCCTCTTTGACACTTAAATCTAATGAAGGAGAAAAGGGGAATAAAAATTCAAGCAGATTAAAACAGCAAACACAGGCCAAAACCGGTTTGGCTCAGTGGATAGGGCGTCGGCCTGTGGACTGAAAGGCCCCAGGTTCGATTCTGGTCAAGGGCATGTATCCTGGTGGCTGATCGATGTCTCTCTCTCATCGATGTTTCTAACTCTCTATCCCTCCCCCTTTCTCTCTGTAGAAAATCAGTAAAATATATTTTAATAAATAAATAAATAAATAAATAAATAAATAAATAAAAACAGCAAACACATGAAAAGATGCTCAAGGTCACTAATCATTTGGGAAATGCAAATCCAAACCACAGGGAGATGTCACCCTATGTTCATTAGGACTTTGAAAAAAAAACAGATAGAGGAAGATGTAAACAAAGGAAGACTATACCATGTTCATGGATTGGTAGACTCAACATCATTAAAATGTCTATACGACCACGTGTTGTCAAGGAATGGAGATAGCACAACCTCTGTGCACTGTAGGTGGGGAGGTAAAACGATACAGTAATAAATGAAAACAGTCTGGTGGTTCCTCAAAAATGTCTTCATAGAATTACCACGTGATCGACTAATTCCACTCCTGAGTATGCAGACAAAAGGATGGAAAGCAGGATCTTGAAGAGATATTGCACAGCCATATTCAAAGCAGTAGTTAAAGGTGGAAGCAACCCAGTGTCCACTGGAGGGTGAGTAGATAAGTGAAATGTGGTGTATGTGTACAATGGAACAATAGCCTTAAAAAAAAAGACTGATGAATGAACCTTGAGGACATGCTGAGTGAAATAAGGTAGTCACAAGGAGACAAGTACTGTATGATTCCCGGCATTTGAGGTATCTAGAGTAGTCAAATTCATCGAGACGAAAATAAAACGGTGGTTTCCAGGGCCTCGAAGCGGGGGAGGGGCGGGAAATGGGGAGCTATTGTTTAGCAGGTGAAGAGTTTAAGTTTTACAAGACAGAAAAGTTCCGGACTGGCTGCTGGTGATGGTTGACCAATGTGAATGCACTTAATGCCATTGGTTGGCACACTTAGAATAGGTGCACCTTTTACTGTAATAAAATTTTTTTAAAAATCCAAGTTTGATCATATTCAATGTTGGATAGATAGTATGGAGTGAAATAGGCACCCACCTCCATCTGGACTTTAAATGGGACTCTAAGTGGGCCTATGTTTTTGTGGTTGGTGACTGGGAATTATCTATCCACATTAAAGGCAGAGAAGGGAGGAGATTCAGTTGTGCGTTAGCCGGTAGCGGGGCTATTGGACCTACTAGGAAAAAGAAGAACCACTATGCGATAGGACAGAGGGCACTCCCAGAACAGGGGCTGAGTCAGTGCCCAGCAGGCACCGTTTGCAGTCAACAGCAGGGGGATGAGCAAACCGTCTCTTGCCAGTCTGAGCCTTTCCAGTGCTGAGGGCCTTGATTGGCTGTCTGTCTGCTGGCTGTCAGGTAAAGGTCTCTTCCCTTCATTGCTTATCCCTTGGGAGAACTGCTGTGCCCCTGTGCCTGGAGATTCTGCTAAGCCATCTCTCTCTCTCTCTCTCTTTTTAAAAAAATATATTTTATTGAATTTTTACAGAGATGAAGGGAGAGGGATAGAGCTAAGCTGTCTCTTTACCACCCACATTAGGCAGGGTTGGCTAACTAGCAAACAACCTTAATATATTAGTGGCTTAACCCAGAACTTTCTTCCTTTCTTCCTTCCTACCTTCCTTCCTTCCTTCCTTCCTTCCTTCCTTCCTTCCTTCTTCTTTCCTTCCCTTTCTTTCTTTCTTTCTTTCTTTCTTTCTTTCTTTCTTTCTTTCTTTTCTTTCTTTTCTTCCTTTCATTCTTTCTTAGATCTAAGTTTCAACGCAGATGCTCCTGGTCAAGTAGCATCCCTGGGCATCCTCCTTCCAAGCAGTGACTCAAGGATCCAGGTTTCTTCCATCTGGTGGCTTTGTCATGCCCCAAGGTCCCCTCAGATTCTCCCCTGGTCCTCCGCATCTAGCCAGACAGCACGTCAGGAGAGAGATCAGGGGGAAATGCACGGGCCATTCAAAGCGCCAGGCATGAAGGTGGCACACCTCATTGCCACTCACATTCTGCAGACAGAGCTGGTCACATGGCAGCGTTTTGGATGCAAGGGGTGCAAGAAATGCAGCCGGTCTGGGGTGTCCGTGGAGAAAATGAGGTGGTTGGTGAAGACATACCAATATGTCTGTGACAGTATCTGTATGGACAACCCCCTATATAACAGCCTAGAATACATAGCCCACTCAAACAGAGGGAGTGACTCGATCCCTGAAAGAAGACTAGTGATAAGACACCCCTCCTTCCCCTCCTCCCCTCCCCAGGCCTTGCATGGTTGGGCTTGCAGAAAAGTCTCTAGATACTCCTACTCCATCCCAAACTGCCACTTCCGTTTTATTAATTTATAACCACAGAAAAAAACGAAGATCATCAAAACCTACCTTCCTCCTCTTCCGCCTCCCAGAACTTAATTACCGAGACCACATTTCCCCACATCACAGCGCTGCAGCGGCGGGAGGAGCTGAGAAACGGAGGCCTGGCCCCTGCTTGGCCTTCTCCGTGGGAAAATCCCCCCCCTCCCCTCCAAATTCTCCCCATCCACGGGGGCACATCACAAGACCTATGAGCCTTTCCCTCGCCTCTCAACCCATAGAGATCTTAACCCTTTCTTACAGAACAATTATTACTGTACCATCGTTGGAGATTTGGCCATCATTTGTATTAAATTCCACATCTGAATGCAACACATGTCTGCCAAGGTACCTGGTTTCAGACAAAGGGATTCAGAGAGGATAAGAGGAAAACATCCATGAAATATGCAACCCAGCGGGAGAGGCGAAGGAGCACACTGCGAAGCTGGCTGTTCTGGGGCTCTCAGGTGGAGGGATACAGGGCATCCTGGAGACCCTGGAAGGAAGAGCGCCCTTCGGAATGAGAGGATGAGCTGGTGCTTTTGGATCTGGACTTTGGAGTGTGCAAAGGACTTTTAAAAAGGGCCTGGGGGTGAGCATTCCATCTGAAGACAGGGAGGAGCAATGGCACAGAGGTCAGAATCGGTGGGGAAGCTTCAGAAGAGGCACGTGTTTCTGAATGGCTGGAGATTAAGCTGGAAAGGTGGGTGCATTGGGGTTCTTGAGCTGCAAGTAATGAAAGTACAGTGGTACCTCGAGATACGAGTGCCCTAACATACGAGATTTTTGAGATACGAGCCATCGAGCAAGCGATTTTTGCTTTGAAATATGAGCAACATTTGAGATAGGAGTAATCGCGCGGATCGGCCGGCTGCACACGACCCACCAGCTTACCCTGACTCCTGCGTCTCATAGTTTCCCAAGCCTCAAGGTTACGGAACGAATTAAACTCGTATCTCGAGGTACCACTGTATGTTTCAAACTGGCTTAGGCGATACAAATAAACGCATCATGCGCTGGAGGTCCCGAGGCAGGGGAACTCCAGGAGCAACTTGGCCAAGTTCCTCTCTCGGTTTTCCTGTGCTCCGTGTTCACACCGCCCTCATGCCGCCCTCCACGTGGTTATGGAATGGCTAGCTGCATCCAGGATATAGAAAAGCAGCTTTGCTCTCTCACCAGTCCTGAGCAAACCTCTACCCAGATCCCATGGGTGCTAAATGGGTTAGAACTGCCCATTCCTTACTCAATCAATGATAGTGGAACTGCCGTGAATGGTGTAAAGTAATTGCCTGAGCAAAATGCAAGGTAGGGAGCCAAACACAGCGACTCCTGTAGCAAGTAGGCTTGGGCCAGACTGTGGACATTCTTGAATCTCAGCCTCTAGAATCTGCATCCTATATAATAAAGAGGTAATATGCAAATTGACCATCATGCCATTGCACAAGATGGCTGTCCTCATGTGGTCAAAGATGGCTGCCACAAGATGGCCAGCAGGGGAGGGTAGTTGTGGGAGATCAGGCCAGCAGGGGAGGGCAGTTGGGGATGACTAGGCCAGCAGGGGAGGGCAGTTTGAGGCAACCAGGCTGGCAGGAGAGCAGTTAGGCCTTGATCAGGTTAGCAGCAGAGTGGTTAGGGGGTGATCAGATTGGCAGGCAGAAGCAGTTAGGGGCAATCAGGCTGGCAGTCAGGCAAGCGGTTGGGAGACAGCAGTCCCGAATAGTGAGAGGGTGCAGTCGGACATCCCCCAAAGGGTCCCAGATTGGAGATGGTGCAGGCTGGGCTGAGGGACACCGCCCCCCCCCCCCTCAGTGTACGAATTTCATGCACTTGGCCTCTAATGTAAAATAAAAGGCATGGGAGCCATTGCTTGTTTTTCAGCAGGAGAGTCCACAAAACTGAATGTCTGGCATGATTATTGGGATGTTTTGGTCAGAAATAACCAAGCAGGGGCTATGGAAGTGGAATTACCAGGTGCCCACTGTCACCATGTCTTCTTCCCACGACAGAAATGGCTCCCAGGATGGGAGCTGCTATTCTCATGCACATCCGGCAGGAGTGACTGCTGAGAGGTAACACCAGGGGGCCTGGGAAGGAGAGTTGTCATGGGAGAAACATTCCAGACAGGACTCAGAGGATGATTGGCGATGGGGTAATTAAACATGACCCTGAAGTTGTAAATTTGGGTGACCTACACATGAATGTAGTGTCACGAATAGAAATATAGTCATCTAGGAGCGGCAGTGAGGTGATTTTGAATCCATAAATCAGATGCATGATGAATAGTTCTGACAATAATATTAAAATGATACTTATAATGAAGTAATAATAGTTAGTCATGTAAATGAGCATGTATCGAGCAGTTAACATGTGTCAATATTTACTAAGACACCTATTGTTGCTCTGATACATATGTACGCATTCATTTATTCCTTGCATCAGTCCGATTAGATGCCCATTTTGCAGAGGAAGAAACTGAGGCACAGAATGGTAAAAGTAAACAATCTAAGTTCGTGAGGCTGATAAGTAGACAAGGTAGAACCAAACGCAGGCTGTCTGACTCAGGACTGGACTCTTTCAGTCCTTATCACAAGAGCTCATATTGATTATGTAGGTGGTAACAGTACTTTACATACATTCTCCTTAATCCTCAAGAGTCAACCTGTAAAATGGATAGTATTATCCCTGGGTTATAGTGTGTGTCTTTGGTCAAGGCTAGGACTCACTCTGGGGAGTTGTCTGACTAGGACTGGATACGGTGAAGCAAGGGAAACAGCCGTTGACTAACCCACAGCAAACACATTACATGATAGTGCTATTGGCTACCATGGCTGTGACTATTATCATTTCCACAGAGAACGGGGAAGGCAGACAGTCCCAGCCTCCGGGAGAGGATCCTGCTGCTGTTTCATCATCTGCCTTCCCCCGTGCAGCCTCCAAACGGCAGTTGCTCTGGCCTCCAAGTTTCATGGCAGCCTCTGCTCCAACCAGACAGAGGAAGGCCAGCTGAGGCTCGGGAGCAGGGGAGGAAGGGGAGCAGGGGCTGGGGTGGGGAGCGGGGAGGAGAGGGAGGCGGAGAAGCTCTGCCACCCCAGGACGCTTCCCTGGGCCCCTCCCAGATCCCACTGAGCGAGCGGCCCCAGCCCTGGCCCGGCCGGCTTTCTGCCCAGTCACATGGTTTCCATTTCAGAATGTAACCGGCAGCTGTTGGCCGCTGGCTCCAGCTATTAATACTCTGAGAAGTGGCGGGGCTGTGAGGTCAGCCCTGGCACCCGCTGCTGCTTCCCGTTCCAAACTGGGGGGGAAAAGGAGGGGGGTGAGGGGGAGAGCAGGAAGGCTGAGAGAACCCAGGGGCCCAGAGTCCTGGGAACCCCAGCACAGGGCACTAGCTCTACAGAGGGGGTGTCAGGCCTTCCAGACAGAGAGCCCCGGCCCAGCCAGGGGAGAAGCAACTGTGTCCTTGGCAGCAAACCCTTCCTCAGAGGCTTCCGGGATCCCGTGAGTGTACAAGTGCTTAGTCATGGGACACTGGAGATGACAGAGCCCTTGATCCAGCCCTCCCGTTTTGGAGGTGAAGAAACTGAGGCCCAGAGGGGTGTGTGACTAATTGGAGGCGGCCCCAGGAGTCAGGGCGGGGCTGGGGGCTGCCCCCTGACCCTGAATCACAGAGCCCACCCACAGGCTTACCCAGGGAGGCCTGGGGCCTGATCCAGGTGCAACCCATCGAAAGAAGACGAGTCCCAAACAGATGGTGGGCGAAAGGATGGCCAAGAAAACTGCATTTGGCCAAGACCGGTTTGGCTCAGTGGATAGAGCGTCGGCCTGCGGACTGAAAGGTCCCGGGTTTGATTTCGGTCAAGGGTATGTAACTTGGTTGCGGGCACATTCCCAGTTGGGGGTGTGCAGGAAGCAGCTGATCGATGTTTCTCTCTCCTCAAGTTTTTAGCTCTCTGTCCTTCTCCCTTCCTCTCTGTAAAAAAATCAATAAAATATATTAAAAAAAGAAAAAGAAAACTGTATTTGGACCTGGGAGAGTGCTCACCCTCCCGTGTGGAATGAAGGAGAAACGGATCCCCCAAGCAGACTGTATCCCATGGCCCCGTTTGGGTAAGGAGCACACACGTGTACACACACGTGCACACACACGTGCACACACAGAAAAAAAAGACTGGAAGGAAAAGTTCAAGTTCCTAGGAGGAGACGGGTTTCCCTTTGTCTCTTCTCCCCTCTTCTCCGTATTTTCTAAGCGTTGCACCTGGCGGCCGTTCACTTTTGTAACCAGCACGTTAAGAAGATACAGAACACACAGACAGGTGCGGGGTGCACTCACCCTCCCTCAGGCGGGCTTGGCTTGCCGAAGCTCCTGACCAGACTGCACCCATGGCACAAGGCGGGGCGTGTTCCTTTCCGGTGCAGCCGAAACAAGCTCAGACCTGAGGCCGGCAGCCGGGGCCGAGGCTCCGGTGCGTGCACGGGCGGAAGGGGCGGGCTGGCCGCTCAGCTGACTGCGCTGTGTCTGGAGGTCTGAGCAGAGGCCAGCCTGCGGTCTGTGTGGAGATGGGGGAGCAGAGCGACATCAAGGCCAGCTGGCCCTGCTGGGCACTGTCCCAGGCCCAGGCCACTCCCTCCAGGAAACCTCACGGCCCAGTGTTTTTTTGTTTGTTTGTTTGTTTTAAATATATATTATTGCTTTTTTACAGAGAGGAAGGGAGAAGGAGAGAGTTAGAAATATTAATGAGAGAGAGACATCCATCAGCTGCCTCCTGCACGCCCCCTACTGGGGATGTGCCCGCAACCAAGGAACATGCCCTTGACCAGAATCGAACCTGGGACCTTGCAATCCTCAGGCCAACGTTCTATCCACTGAGCCAAACCGGTTTCGGCATCACGGCCCAGTTTTTTTGTTTGTTTGTTTGTTTGTTTGTTTTTAAATATATTTTATTGATTTTTTACAGAGAGGAAGGGAGAGGGACAGAGAGTCAGAAACATCGATGAGAGAGACATCGATCAGCTGCCTCCTGCACGCTCCCCACTGGAGATGTGCCCGCAACCAAGGCACATGCCCCTGACCAGAATCGAACCTGGGACCTTTCAATCCTCAGGCCGACGCTCTATCCACTGAGCAAACCGGTTTCGGCATCACGGCCCAGTTTTATCTTTCAGACACGCACAATGCGTGGCCACTTGCCCACTTTGATGCCAGCGTCCTTGAGACCGAGCCACCTTTCTGGGTTATTTCAGGAGGGCTGCTTGTCCTGGGGACCTCCCCACCTTCCTCTTGCCACTTACAGCCATGGGAGGGAGGGTCTGTCACCCCCACCACAGAGCTCAGCAAGGGTGGTTTGGATAGAACCTCTGTGCCAGGACGCATGCCAGGTCAGGACTAAGGTCCCTGCCCAGTGCCCTGGCCGAAATGCCACCACACACTCCAGGGCAGTGGTTCTCACCCTTTCTAAATCCGAGACCATTTAATACAGTTCCTCATGTTGTGGTGAATCATAATGTAAATATCTGTGTTTTCTTAAGGTCTTAGGCGACCCTGCTAGTGGTTCTCAGCCTGTGGGTCACTGCTGTAGAGCCTGAGACCATCAGAAAACAGGTCACGACCCACAGGTTGAGAACCGCTGCTCCAGGGGCCCCGGTACCAGGACAGCTTCCCCTGTCCCATTAGAGGATCTTACATCCTCACTCGTGGTGACAAACGCACAGGGCTCTGAGCACCAGGTCCGAGGGCATGCGGAGCAGATGGGCAGAGCAAGGAACTGAGTCCCGGCTCCCTCTTTCCGAGCCCGTCTCCCAGGCCGGTTAACGGTTCTGGGCACCCTGGAGCCGCCGCTTCCTCCTGAGGGTCAGACAGAGGTGTTGGCAGGACTCATAGACGCTAACCCTCTACTTGGGGTCACTGCCGCCTTGAGGTACCCAGCATGCTGCTCGGTTTTGTCTGGCCCTCAAGCCAAGAACCGTTTTTTATATTTTGAAGTGGCTGAAAGGAGTAAAAACAAGAGGCACGTCTCACAAAACGTGAACATGATGTGAAATGCCAACTTCAGTGTCCCTACAGGACCTTTGGGTCCGGCATTCCCGGTGCCTGTCTGTGGGCAGCAGATGGAGCGGCTGTGACCCGGCCCTTGACGGATCAACCTCTGCCGAGCCCGCTCCCAGCGGCACCATCAGCAGTCTGTCCTCTATGCAGTGCCGTGCGTGCCTCTAGGCCTCTGATACCCTGCGACTCCCCTAAATTTCCGTGCACCTCTCCCTTTTCACAGTCCAAACTCCCCCCGTATGAGTTTCGGCTGGGTCTGGGGTTTAGTGCCGTAGGATAAGGGGTTCAATGCCGTTGGGAGTCTCCGTTTCCCTCCCACCAGAGAAACCCAGCCAGGTTATCCGGGACCTGCTCTCTCAGCGGGCACGTCTCCGTACCTCAGCTTTTTGCAGCTCCTCTGGGTCTCTGTGAGCCCCTCTCTTTCCTTCTAGTTGTAGAATTTCCACTCAGCCAGCTTTCCTGTGGTTCTGGATGATGTCCATTCTGTCTTTTAGTTGTAGTTTTGAAATTGGTGTGCGAGGCAGCAGTGTACGCGTTTACCTATGCAGCCATCTTGGATTCTCCTCTCCCAGCCTGCTCGCAAAGGCCTGGTGGTGGCAGGAGGTGAGCGAGCGTTGCTCTCCCTTCTCACCTTCCTCCCTTTAATCCCTCCACCTGGAGTCTTTTTGTCCGGTTCACAGGGCAAGGGGTAGTGGCGTTTGGGGAAGCTGGAGAATGAGGGGGTGGGAGAAGGGATCTTCATTGTGGATCATCTGGCTTAATGTTGAAAGGTCAATGGCAAGGTGGGGTCTTCCTTCTGCCAGCAGCCGGTTCTGGGACCTGGGGAAGGTCACTCACCTCTCTGAGCCTCAGTTTGCCTCCCCTATAAAATGGGAGCATGGTAGCGGCTAATGTTTACTTACCACTTGGTGGGTGCCATACATGGTCCCAGTTGCACCAGTGATTGTTATGGCTGAAGGACTGAACAACCAGAAGGACCGGTAGCTATGACACGCACGGACCACCAGGGGGCAGATGCTCAACACAAGGGCTGCCCCCAGTGGCCAGCGCGCTTCCTCAGAGGGAGCGCTGCTCAGCCGGAAGCCAGGCTCACCGCTGGTGAGCTCAGAGGCCGTGGTGGGAAACTCTCCCACCTCTGCAGCAGCACTGAGGAGCAGCGAGCCGAGCAGGAAGGAGCGAGCAGATGGGCAGTTAGGAGCGAGGGGTCACGGATTGTTAGAGGGCACAGGCCGGGCTGAGCCCCCATGCCCCAACCCTGTGCATGAATTTCATGCATCAGGCCTCTAGTTGAATCCTAACAGTCCTGTCATCACCCCACCTTCAGGCAAAGATAGCGGGGGCAAGGCTGCAGGAGGGTGAATGAGTCGCCGGGGTTTCTCCGTTGGTCTGAAGTGTCTCCAAACAGCCTGATCCCTTGGCAGCTTAGACACTGCCTGCTTCCTAGGCATGCTGGGAGATTCTGCCCAGATAAGGAACCTGGATGCTTTTAGCCAGGGGTCGAGTCCTATGGCTGCGTGAATGAACTCTACCTTGAAAGAAGAGGAAGGGATCCTGTTTCCAAATCTCTCACTAGTGGTGGCTTTCCAGAGGGCAGGCAAGAATCTGTGGGTGACAGCCAGCCCCACCTCGCTCCAGAGTAGGAGACAGACAACCTGCCCTGGTCCAACCGCCAGTGCAGTGTCATTAGGACCTCTGCTCAGCCAACCCTCGATTGATAAAGAGAAGTCTCTTAGTGCTCAGTGCGGGGGAAGCTGGTGGCTCTGGGTCTTGGCTCACTCTCTGCTCTTTGCCTGTCTTGGCTGAATTGCTAACGAACAGCCCAGGTTCCTCGGCCAGAGGTGCAGACCCTGCTCCTCTGTGTCCTCCTGGGCTGCTGAGGACGCACGCTTTTCTCCCTGCGTCCCTTCCGCTCCTCCTCAGCACTTTTCCCCTCTCACCTGAGTTAGACACGGGTTGGGTGCTAAGGGTTGGGGCAGGCAGCGTCTTGCCCTTTTGTCTACTTGATCCCCACGAGGATGCCTTGCCCATGCCACGTACAGGCTCCTGTGTGGCTGGGAGGGAGGGAAGCTGGCACCAAACATGCAGCCTGCCCGGTAGAGGGTTAATGGCGTGTGCCCTGCAGTTGAAATTCCTCCACCACTTCCTGGCTCTGGGATCTTGAGCAAGTTCCTTAATGGTTCTGTGCCGGGGGCAGCTCCTGTGTTGAGCATCTGTCCGCTGGTGGTCAGTGTTTGTCAGACCCTGTTTCCCCAAAAATAAGACAGCGTCTTATATTAATTTTTGCTCCCAAAGATGCGCTAGGTCTTATTTTCTGGGGATGTCTTATTTTTCCGTGAAGAAGAATACATTACACATTTATTGTAGAAAAACAAAAAAAAAAAGGAAATTCATTACCTGTATACGGTACCGTAGAAGTCGTCATCACAAACCAGCTCACTGATTGGCCACAGCGCAGCTGAAACTGTTCAGGCAGTGCGAGGTTTCTTTAAATCAGGAGTCAGACGCCTGACGGTAGCTTCAGGGGCCTTCTATTCCCGGGAGGCCTTATGTTCGGGGGAGGCCTTATTATCAGGGAGGTTTTATTTTCAGGGGGATGCCTTATATTATAGCGAGAGGTAAAACTGGAAGTAGGTCTTATTTTGGGGGGATGTCTTACTTTCGGGGAAACAGGTAGCTACAGAGCAAGATGAGAGAGCAAAGCCCACACAGGGTTATCGTGAGAATTCGGTGAGATAATACAGGCAACACGCCGCTAGTAGGGCCTAGTACAGTGCTCGGCACGCACAGACCATTTTTTCTCTCCTTTTCAGTGAGTACTTCAAGTACCTCAGGAAAAGCGTAACACAGCTTTCCCCACAGGACTCCGTTATATTCTGCACCACAGTGCACCCTTGATTCATCCAGCCTATACTGAGGGCCTGCTAAATGCAATATTTTATTTATTTTTTAAATTTTATTTATTTATGTTATTGACTTCACAGGGGAAGGGAGAGAGAGAGATGGAAACATCAATGATGAGAGAGAATCATTGGTCAGTTGTCTCTCACACGCCCCCAACTGGGGATGGAGCCCAAAACCCGGGCATGTGCCTTTGACCAGGGATCCTTCAGTCTGCAGGTTGATGCTCTATCCACTGAACCAAACCAGCTTGGGCGGCACTATTTTAAACCTGGAGAATGCAAGGATCTCACAGCCACGGGGAGGGAGGAGAGAGACATGTCATCAACACATACACTGAGCCAGGGGTGAGTGCTTTGAGACCGGTGGGCAGTGGGGAGGGGTCCCCTCACCTCTGGTGGTGGAGGGTGCAGGGGCCAGGAAAGACCTGCCATGGGAGAGATACACCTGCCCCGACTCCTGCATCAGACGTTGTCCTTGGCGAGAGCAGGAACAGCAGTGGAAAGGTGGGGCCAGCATCCCTGATCCACACAGACCCCTCCATGCACCTCCATGAGGACCCGGCCTGGCGCCCAAGCTCAGTGCCCAGGAGCTGGGCCATGCGGGAGCATGAATGTCCCTTTGGCATCTGATGCTGAGCCATGGCTGCAGGACTGGCAGGGGGAGGGGACCTCTGTGCATGCTGGTTGGAGGGAGGGAAGACAAAGTGCATGTTCGGGGCATGGCCAGGGCCCCTCCTTCCCAAAGCTGGTTCAGAGCAACCCCACCCTGAACCAAGCAGACCTGCGACCAACAGCCAAACAGGCCCAGTGGGAAGGGAGAGCAAGAAGGAGCAGAATCAGGCCAACCTTCCCATTCAGAGGTGAAGGAACCAGCGGGCCTGACTGGGCGGAGAGAATGAAGCAGCCCAGAGAGATGCATCCCACACGCTAAGACGAGAACTCCTTCCTGAAGCTTCTGGTTGTGGGAAAGCCACCGCTCGTTCCCTTTGCAAGACCCGGGTGAGAGCGGAGCAGGGGGCTGATCTGACCTGGCGGATGACAACTCTGGCTGCTCCAATGCCTGGATCCTGGCACGTGCCCTCCTCCATGCCTCCCTCTGCTCTGTCCTGCTCAACACGCAGCTCTCAGGCATCCACTCCGGGCAGGACACGGCCCTGGAGAGGAGGGGGCACTGGCCTGGGAAGCAGAAGCCCTGGGTCCTCGTCTAGGCTTTGTCCTTGGCCAGCACGGTGGCCTGGGACAAATTTCAACTCTCTCTGGATCCTGAGTCCTTGTGCACAGAATGAGACCACAGGCTTGCTCTCCCTAGCCGTTTGCTGAAAGGAATTAACACGATGTGGGAGAAAAGCGTGAACCTGCTTTCACTGGGGACGGCCATGTGAGGTTGGGGGAGGGGCAGGGAATTTGTGGAGCTCCTGCTTGCCTTCCAACACAGAGCACACCTCGCATACTTGGGGGTCAAAAGGCAGGAGTGGGGGCAGTGACTTCAGGCTTCGGCCTGTCCCTCTTACCTGCGCCAGCCTTGTGACCTGAGTGAGACTGGGTCACGAGCTATGAAAGGAACCACTGGGCACCAGCGCAGCCTCGGGAGTGCAGCTCTCACTTCCTCCATCTCCCCTGACCCCCAAGACCAACTGTTGTAACTGCCTCCCCTGTTGCCACTTGGCCGTCTTTCCGACAAAGAGAAGTCCGGTTTCGTCTGTGCCGGCAAAGTTCAGAGCCAAGAGCTACATTCCTCACCATCCTGGCATCTAGTGGACCCACGGGACGCAGTCGTGGCCAAAAAGATAAGGCGGCTTTGGAACGAGATGCTGGACAGCCTCCAGCAGGTGCAGCTGGCCTTTTGCCACCTGCTTTTCCTCCTCTCGCTGCCTGGGAGATAGCACTGGTGCCTGGGGGGTTAGGAGCCATTTGGCAACCATGAGGACAAGACCCACGTGCTGAGAACGACTGAGACGAGGCCTTTGAGCTGTCATATAACCCCGAACTGCTTACTTCTGGAAACGCAACATTTCCTAATTGTGAAAGTCACTGTTGTCCCCTGTCCCTGCCCCAGGGAGAGGTTAGGGTGGGGGTAGACAAGCACAATTATAACCAGTTCACCCTTTCACCCAAGAACTAACTCAGTGCCACCGTGGACGCCTAAGATCCCATAGGGGACTCATCTCACTGCCTTGTGAGGGCTGGTGACTTGTGCGCAGTCCCCACAAGACTATTCCAGGGAAGGCAGGCCTGCGCTTCTGCGTTGATCCCCAATGCACCCCCAGAGTTGACAGTTTCTGACCAACATCCCACATTCTGTACTTTTCTTGGATCAACGATAAAAGAACTCTTTGAGCCGAAACCGGTTTGGCTCAGTGGATAGAGCGTCGGCCTTCGGACTGAAAGGTCCCAGGTTCGATTCCGGTCAAGGGCATGTACCTTAGTTGCAGGCACATCCCCAGTAGGGGGCGTGCAGGAGGCGGCTGATCGATGTCTCTTTCTCATTGATGTTTCTAACTCTCTATCCCTCTCCCTTCTTCTCTGTAAAAAAACAGCCAGCTTCTAAAACAGGGTTTCCTAAAATACGCAAAGCCACGGCACATGCGTTCTGTAAGTAACTCTGCTGGCCTCTCCCAGAACCGCTGCCTTTTTCTAAAACACCCACAGCCCATCCCGGCGGCCCTGAACTTGCCGCTTCACGACCCGGAAGGCCACTCAGGCAAACCCTATGGCGGGTTCTGGTGCCGAGTAATGATCAGAGCTGAGAAGGGGACACCCCACATCACAGGGAGGGTTTAGTGGAGAAGGCATCGGTGTGTACAAGGAAGCATTCGCAGGCCTGCCTGTTAGGTGCTCTTCCTGTCTTAAGCACCTTGGTTATATTTAGGAAGTAAAATTACCCTCTCCATGTGTTCTGGAAGGTTCTCAGTCTCCTCCTCCTCCTCTTTCCTTTATTGGGACTTTCTCCTCCAAACCTGCTGTTTTTGCTCTGTCTGCAAAACATTCACGCTTTTTCCATATCCGAGTGATCCAAATAGCATAGCCAGCTCTATAACTCCTTCATTTACCTTCCTGTGGAACAGCATGGTGAGTCTCTATGTCGTGAATGAGAATGCGAAGTCCTATGTTTCCAACAAACTTGGGGCTCGTTTGTTCCAGATGTTTGTTGACAGTCACTTGGAAAAAAATCTTCTCTAATAGATCAGGGAGGGGGCTCAGTTTCTCTTTGTGGGTTCATACCTTCCCCTGCACTTGGGCGGGGCCACGGGACCTGAGATCCGTGCTGTGTCTCCTCATCCACCAGCTCGATAGGGAAGACTCTGAGGACCCAGGAGAGCATGGATGGATCTTGGGCCTCTTGATGGCTGCATGAAGCTGAGACCTGCAGCTCTGCACTGGGCTCGCTCGGAGCAAGAAGGAAGTGCTATGGTACCAGCCAGTGCTTTGGACATTTCTCTGTTAGAGCATCTGGCAGTATTTGCCCGTTACTCCTTACATATCCACAGCACTTTCTTTAGTGCCTCTCTTCCCAAAGGCTGTCAGTCTGCTTGGCAGGAGAGCTGCTTACCTCCATGCCCGTACCATGGTTATACCGAATGCCAATGTGTAGATCCATGGATCTCAACCTCGCTGCTCAACAGAAAGTGATCGGGAGTTTTAAAAACTCCCACGGCTTGGTTCTCAGCCCTAGAAACTGTGATTCTATAGATTGGAGGTGAGACCCAACTTGTGCTACTGGGAAGAACACTCCAGGCAATTCTAAGGGCAGCCAGAGTTCGGAGCCGTCGTTCCAGATCCGGGGTTCTCAGAACATTCGAGAGACTTGTTCAGACACGGATTTCTGGGACCCACCCCAGAGTTTCTGATTGAGGAGATTTGGGATATAGCTTGAGAATTTTCATACCTAATAATATCCCAAGTGAGGCTGATGTTAAGGGTTCAGAGACCATATCCAGAGGACCACTGGGCCATACCGGTCCATCCCCCTCAGTAACAATAACAATGGCGGGCGGCATACTGAGAAACACTCAGTAATTGATGGTAACACTGAATTGAAAATGAAGACACACAGGCTTTAATACTTGATAAAACGTTCAGGCTGTATCTTCTGACCAGTTGTCACGGAGACAGTGTGCACCCCAAGCAGCGAGAGGCACCCCATCAAGCTCCTTCCCAGGGAACCACTCTCAGCATCTCGGTGTCAAGCTGCCAGATCTCGTGTCTGTGAGCATCTGGGCTTTACCTCCATTATTTTGTGCATCTATTAGCAAGATGTGGCCCTAAAGCATGAGGAAGCCTAAGAGAGATCATAGAGAGAGAGGTGTTAACCCTTAGCACAAAACCGGACATAATTCAGCATACCTGGTGTGGTTTGGTAGGTTATTTTGGGAGGTCTGGGAACACCCAAAGCCTTTTCCATGTAAGTCCATGGTGATTGTTTCCTCCCTTCATTCCATTTCAGGTTATGAAGGTTTTAAGGACCCTCTGCTTTCAGAGAGCAGGGGAAGCCTGTCTCATCTCTGCTGTCTACACAGAGGCAGCCATTGGCAATATGCAAATGAAAGGAGGTGACCAGATCTGACCCCTGACCATAATTTGCTGTGCATGCCCTGGGATTGGACAAGCTGGGGGCCAAGGAGAGGATGTCAATCAAACAAAGCACCCTGGGGACCTAGAGGAGGAGCAAGGGCCAAGCATAGGCCTGGGAGAGGGGCACTCCCCAGGGGACAGTTTGCACTTGAACGAGCTCTGGGTAAGGAGCACTCCCCGTGGGATGGTTGTAGGGTCAGATGAAGGCTGGTGCACCTGCACTGCATTACACAAGTGTGAGAGAAGTAGGACTGATGTCACCGAGAGAGGATGCATCTGAGTCTGGAGTTCGTCTACACAGGGCCGGCAGCCGCCGGAGGGTTCTGAGCAGAAGGGGGGTCTGTGAGGTCTGTTCTTTGTCTGAGAGGAAATAAAATGCAATTTCCCTATTTACAGAGCACCTGGTCAGTGCTTAGCCCATGGAAGTTACTAATAACGTCTGTGTATCCTTGGCAAGGCACCGTGTCTCCAAAGGGTAATCAAATCCAGACACAGACAGGACAATGGCAACCAGCTCACACCTCTACTTTAAAGACACATTCGTTGAAACCCAGAGAGGTTAAATGTTTTGCCTAGGGTCACTCAGCAGCACTGGGACTGGAACCTTAAGGAAGAGAAGCTTGGCCTGATACCAGAGCACTGATGGTGGGAAGGGTGGGATGATGCTGGATCCAGTGTGGTGATGTCACTTGGCTATCTCAGCGAGCCCAGCCCCATCAGGTCTCAGTGCCAGAGTCCTGGGGAGAGACGGGCTGTGAGAAAAACCTGAGTGGCACAGATTTGCAGGCGCGGATGGAGTGGACTGGTGGCCTGCCACGCATGGCCCAAGTCTTGGGTATGAGCCTTCTCCCAGTGGCCGTTGGCTGAAGACTCGTGGGCATGGGACTTCCCTTAGAAGAGGCCAGAGGTGGACATGAGGACAATGACAGACACCGAGTGGAAATGGCAAGGGCTGGCTTATGCGTACATTTGAAATACCCCCAAGAAAGCTCAGAAATCCGTGAGGGACACTTTGAGAAGGGCTGAGGTATGTGACAGGAGGCGAGACCAGTGAACTATGTCACCTGCATGCCAATTTTGCCAACCTGCCTGACACAGTCTCAGGAAACACAGGTCACTTTTATATATATATATAAACATCATGTACAGGTTTTTGAGTGGGCTCTTATTTTTTTTAATATATCTTATTGATTTTTTTTTTACAGAGAAGGGAAAAGGATAGAGAGTTAGAAACATCAATGAGAGAGAGACATCGATCAGCTGCCTCCTGCACACCCTGGACTTATGTGCCCACAACCAAGGTACATGCCCTTGACTGGGATCAAACCTGGGACCTTTCAGTCCGCAGGCCGATGCTCTATCCACTGAGCCAAACCGGTTTCGGCAACACAGGTCACATTTTAAATTCATGCCAGAATACACAAATCCTTATCTTCGTCCATTCAGCAAATACCCCGCCGTCACCTTAAATAGCTACAGGCTCTTCCAAAATATGGGTTATTCTTGGAGCTAGTGCACACAGTATGACAAACCCAGACCCGTGCTAAAACAAGCTTCGGCCATGAGCACACTGATCCGGGCAGGATGGTGACCGGTGGAAGGGTCACACCTTTTATGCGGAACACAGCAGGCTGGGCAGCAGAAGGGTCACGACCAGGGTCTTGAAGTCAGATCTCAGTCTTATTCTGGGGAGACCTCCCAAAGTAAGGAAGTAGGGGGTCTCCCCAGAATAAGATTCCGCCAGCCAGGGCAGCCTTCCTCTCCTTCCTCTCCCCCAGTCCTGCCTTTTATACAGCAACGCTACTTTTCTATTTTTAGGTGGAAAAACCTGCTATGCGATGTACTTTCCAATTTTAGGCCTCTTTCCTGGGCTCTATTTCCAATGACCTGCTGGAAAAAAAGCGCACACATTTGAAATCTGGCCAGTGGTTTGAGAGTCCGCTCCCCGGAGGGGGTTTGTAAGCGGCCACTGGTTCCAGACAATGACAGGGCCGTGCCTTTAGGAGAAGGTCAGCCCGAGTCTCGCAGAGACGATGTTAGCCTCCATGGCGCCAACTCTGCTACCTTCCGCCGCAGGAAAAGGTGAATCATGTTTTGTTTCTCTGCAAGGTGGAAGGATGGCCTGCGGGCTCTCTGCTCATGAAGATGATGAAACTTGAGGCCGAATAAGTAAGAAAAGTCCAAGTTCCAACTTTCATGAGGTTCTCCCAATGGCTTCCATTCCAAACAGGAACTATGGATGTTGCTAGAGGAGGGACTTGATGCTTTACAGTAAACGAAACGAGGCATGAGAGAGGCTGAATGGGCTCTGAGTTACCTTCACTAAACAGGATCTAAGCTGCACCGAAAAGGGGGGATGGGAGAAAACCATGGAAACCAACATCAAGTGCAACACAGGAGATAATCTTCACAGTGGCCTGGTGACTCTGAGGCAGTTAAGCGGGGAGGGGCCAGACCCCGTGGCCCCATTAGAGGGTTACGTAGCTGGCATTATTCAGACTGTCTGGGCCATGCCTGCACTCCTAGGGGATGGAAACTGGGCTTGTTCTGGGAATGATGACTCACCTCCTCACAGATATGGAAATTGAGGACACTCAGAGAGACTATGGGATGCGCCAAAGAAAATGCAGGTGGGCCGAAACCGGTTTGGCTCGGTGGATGGAGTGTTGGCCCGAGGACTGGAAGGTCCCAGGTTCAATCTCCGTCAGGGGCATGTACCTTGGTTGTGAGCATATCCCCAGTAGGGGGTGTGCAGAAGGCGGCTGCTAGATGTTTCTAATTCTCTATACCTCTCCCTTCCTCTCTGCAAAAAAATCAATAAAAAATATATATATTAAAAAAAGAAAAGAAGCCAAAACTGGTTTGGCTCAGTGGATAGAGTGTCGGCCTGCAGACTGAAAGGTCCCAGGTTCGATTCTGGTCAAGGGCATGTACCTTGGTTGTGGGCACATCCCCAGTAGGGGGTATGCAAGAGGCAGTTGATCGATGTTTTTAACTCTCTATCCCTCTCCCTTCCTCTCTGTAAAAAAATCAATAAAATAATGTATATTTTTAAAAAAGAAAAGAAAATAAAAGAAAAAAAATGCAGGTGGAAGGCAACAGAGACAAGTGTCGAAGGTAAGCTGTTGCCAACAGATTCTGGGCTTTCTCCACTCTCACACAATGGGGCCCACGCTCTGTTCTTAGTCTTGTTTTCCCGCAGAACAAAGCAAATGGAAACCCAGAGAACAACCAGAGAGGGCATCTTTCCTAGTTCCCTATCCAATGATCCTCCTTTCTCACCTTGTCGTCACCACCCTGTCCACGCCAGGTGATCGAATCACTGTGGCCCAGAGGGACAGTCTGGCAGGTGTGGCTCTGCGTGGGCCCTGTGGCTTAGGGCGGTGAGATCCTGCCCCTGGAGAGCAAGTGCTGTCACAGCCAAGGGTAAACAGCCCTTGGCCAGCGCACTCTGGCTTCCAGGATGCTGTTGGCTTTGGCTTGAGCAGCTCCGGTTCCTCCTCCTCTGCCCGTCCCTCTCATTATGCGGTGTCACAACGGCCCGGCCTCACATACACACTGGGCTTTGTCTGCAGTGACACCTGCCAAAGGGGCCTGGAAATGGGAGCTGAGGTGCTGAGAAAATAGCATATTTTTTTGGAAACACGAGCGCCGCCACGTGGTGTGTGTCCACAGGGCGGGGTGAGGCAGGGCTGGAGAAGAGAGGGGAGACCCACATCCAGAGCTGGAGAAGAGAGGGAGATCCATGTCCACGGGAGGGTGCGGGGGACTGTGCCCAGAGCTTCTGGCCATGGGGAGTTAGAGCCTGGTACTGCTTATTATAAGTATAAAGAAGAGGCAGGAAGAGGATGGGGTGTGGGGGATACTTGAAAAGGGCCCAGAGTTTCATTGCTACTAATTATGGCCATCATTTATTGAGTACTGACTCTATGCCAGACTTCCTGTTGAACCCTTTACATACTCCTTCTACCTGAGAGGAAGATCCTATTATTTATCCCTGTTTTTCAGATGAAGACCCTGAGTGTGAAGGCATTGGCCCACATTCACAGCAGCAGAGAATGGCAAGAGATCTGAGAAAAGATCTCGCAGATGACACCATCCATATTTGATTAAGTACATAATTAAGAACTCAGCCTTTGAGTTCATGGCTCACAAAACCAACAGACTCTCAGGAACAAGGAAGCCCAGTGAATTTTAAAATTCTGTCGCCCCACAGTTGTCTGAATATTGTGCATCTGCATCCACACTGAGCTCCTCAGCGGGGCTACTGAACAGGACCGCCCACCACAGTCCAGTCCTGCAGACTTGCCAAGCTGTCAACAGATTAACCACATTCAGATTAGCCAAACACAAGGAACCTGACTGGGTGCACTTTCTGTATTTTGTTGCCCATGTAATGTCAAGTCAGTGTGGGGTGGTCCTAGTTCAGTGCTTGTTTTCAAGACTGGGTTATAGTCTCCCGCACCCCCAAACCCTATATTCTTCTTTTGGAGGAAGGGAGAGCTTTTTTTGTCACTGCCTGTGAGTTTCTCCTCCACACTCAACTCCACCCAACTCCTTTTTGAACTCATAGAGGAGGAGCAGAGATAGATACTGAGAAAAGATCATGCTTCTTTGTTTCTCAAAAAAAAAAAAAAAGAAGAAGAAGAAGAAGATTAATGCTAAGTCAGAACCATGTTTTCAGCATCATTTCGGTCCTTTGTCACTTAGTTTCCGCAGGAAGAGGCAGTGGGAGATGGATGGTACATGGAAGTTCTCTAGTTCCTGGGTCTACAACCAAATGTTACTAAGGAGCTAGGCCAATGGTCGGCAAACTCATTAGTCAACAGAGCCAAATATCAACAGTACAATGATTGAAATTTCTTTTGAGAGCCAAATTTCTTAAACTTCTTCTAACACCACTTCTTCAAAATAGACTCGCCCAGGCCGTGGTATTTTGTGGAAGAGCCACACTCAAGGGGTCAAAGAGCTGCATGTGGCTTGCAAGCCACAGTTTGCTGACCACAGAACTAGGACATAAGAATAGGTGGCCAAAGCAGACATCACTAGTCAATCACAGCACTCCTCTGAATCAGGATGTGACCTATCAAATGCTCCTCCAGGGTGTGCTCCAGGCAGCCACTACCAATCTATCAGAGCAGGTAATGTTTTTAAACATTACCTGCTCTGATAGATTGACACCTCATGGGCAGGGATCCTACCTTATGATTTTGTCTCCCCTCAATGTAATCTAATGCAATGTCCTCCTCTCAATGTTTGCTGAATGCATAAATGAATGTAGCTGTTTAGACAGAAGTGAAAAACATCCAGCACCTCAGTCAAAGATGGAGCAAGGAGAGGGCATCTCAAAGTTGGAGAGTTTGTATCCCAGTGTCATACAGAGCTTTAGAGAAATAATCCTCCCACCTGTGTCTTCCCTCAATTAAAAGATTCTCTGGTAGCCCAAACCGGTTTGGCTCAGTGGATAGAGCATCAGCCTGTGGGCTCAGGGGTCCCAGGTTTGATTCTGATCAGGGGTGTGTATCTTGGTTGCGGGCACGTCCCTGGTGAGGGGTATGCAGAAGGTGGCTGATCGATGTCTCTCTCGTCGATGTTTCTGACTCTCTATCCCTCTCCCTTCCTCTCTGTAAAAAATAAATAATTTTTTTTTTTTCAAAAAAAAGATTCTCTGGTGATGAGTGAGCTTCGGCCTTGGTCAGTCTGCCAGGTTTGTCTCAAGGACCTCAGCAGATGAAACAAAAATGAAGGACTTCCCTAGATTACCTTCAAGGTCGCCAGGCACTCTTCTGAAAGTACACCTTGTATCCACATGCACAGAGGGCTGGCTTCCTGTCATGTGCCTTCTCGTGGATCCACTCCCATAGCCTAGCTAGCTCAAGCTGGGCAGCCCTCCACTTGCCTAGAGTTCCACAGCAGCTGCCATCATCTGGTGTTTTGATGCTGTAGGTGTCAAGTGGGAGAGTGAGGGTTCATTTTTGGTGCTTCCAGAAACTCACTTCCTATTTGGTTCCAGCTGCAACTCTTCAGGCAAAGCGAGTTCTGAGTGTAGGGAGAACATTCAGAAAGCTCGGACTGAGGATGTCTGTGGAAGTTTAATTCCCGTCACTCCCCTCACGGACTAGCTCAGTCCTGTTAGAGATTTGATCATTCTCATGAGCTACACTAAAAGGTCATGCAAAGATTATTGAATGCAGCAAGATTGCAAATTGGCAATCGCCATTTGGGGATCATCTCAGTTGGAGAGATCTGGGAAAAAAAAAATCAGTTCTTTTGCAGGCTTTTCACTTTTTGGGGAGGTTCCTGCTTCAGTTATAAGCAGCGGGGTTTTTTAAGCCCAGCTCCTTGGTTGAGAAGACACGTGACAAACCCTATTCCTTATATCCTGTACCCATGAAAAAACTCCAAGCCAGTTCCAGGAACCTCTCCCATTAATCCTGGATGTCAATTCACACGCCTTCTCTACGCAACATCCCAGGTACTCACTCCTATTACTCAGAGCTGCCAACTGAAGTGAAAAAGATTTACCATCGGATGGACCAAGGATTCCAAAGTAGAAATGAATGGAATGGGGTTGAATAGTGACCAGCCCTCCCCCACTTCATACATTGAAGTCCAACCCCTTGGATTGGGGACTATGGGAACCACGCCAGGTCCCCAGATAGTCAAGACCAGTGGGAGGAAAGAAGGCCTTGTTATCAATACACCAGAATGACCACAGGCCGCTGTGGGCATGTGACGAAACGAAATGTTCAAGGACTCTGAGCCTGGGAATCCTAATCCCGCCAAGATACCATGAGCGGGTGCAAGGAGACAGGGTACACTGTGCCCTTCTGTAGCAAAGATGACTGATGTCACTGTTGGTATGAACCCTTCTCTGTCTAAATAATGTAAAAGTAGGTCACTGACCAGCTAGTTAGCTGGATTAGACTTAGGTGGGAGTGAGAAGAAGCCTGCTGGAGTATGGAGAGAGAGAGCAGCTAGGACGGAGTGTGTGAAGAAGTCTGCTAGAGAGAGCAGCGGAGCGGGAGAGACAGGAGAAGCTGCTACGATGTGAGGCGGTGAGTCTAGGAGGAAGCAAAAATAAAACAGGTCTGGTGACATGTGAGACCCTATGAAAGGATAAAGCTCATGTGGAGGAGCGACTGCCTTAGTCTGTTCTGAGAGGGCGTGTCACCCCTCCCTGAGGCCATGTGTGGTTTCAGGATGGGTCAAGCAGAGAGAACCCTACTACGGAAGTATCCCCACACGGCGTGTGCAGATAAAAGTAACAGAAGAACTGTGGCGAAGACCTTTCCCTAGGCAGAGAGGGAGGGAACAGACAGTTTAGACCTAGCCATGGTCTGTTACTAGGGAAGGACCCTGATTAACCCTTCCATTCCCTTGGGGAACCAGGAACAACTACACGTTACAATTGCACCTCTTAAGCCAAACCTGGCAATGTAATAATATCCTACAAGAGGCAGGGGTATAGGGCAGGAGGGATGGCAATCCACAGGTTTTGCTATTATGGTCAGAGTTCTGGCCATAGCATGTTACAGTCTGTGTTGAACTCTGGGTTCAGGGAAGTGGCAAGAAGGCCAGAGCACCCCTAGAAGGCCATCTTGGTGTAAGGGGTGGAGTGTGGGAACCATGCCAGGTCTCTGGATAGTCAAGGTCAGTTGGAGCACAAAGGCTTTGCTATCAATACAATAGAATGATCAAAGGCCATGCTGGGCATGTGCCAACATAGAATGTTCAAGGACTCTGAGCCTGGGAATCCTAAGCAAGCCAAGATACCATGGCAGGTGCAAGGACACAAGATACACTGTGCCCGTCTATAGCAAATGTGATTGATGTCACTGTGGGCACGAAGCATTCTTTGTCTAAATAATGTAAAAATAGGTTACTGACCTGCGAGTTAGCTGGAGTAGGCTGAGGTGGGAGTGAGAAGTCTGCAGGAGTAAGGAGAGAGAGCAGCTAGGATGGAGTGTGTGAACAAGTCTGCTAGAGAGAGCAGCCGGGCAGGAGAGACAGGAGAAGCTGCTGAGCCGGAGAGCTCAGCTACGGCTACAATATGAGGCAAGGAGGCAGTGTGTGGCTGTTCAGATAATAGCTGTTGGTACAGAGAGTGACACTATTTTATGGGAAAGATACATGTTCACAAGCAGTGTCCGGCTGCCTGTATGGACTTTGCTGTGAAGACTGTTCTTGTGTGTTGCCTGTATGACCACTGGCTTCTGCAGTAGAGACTCATTCTTATAACTCACATCCTCTCATGGCTTCTCCATCGAAGGCCTGGCATCCAGGAGGTCCAGCCCCAGGCGGAGGGGCTTGATCCAACACCTGTTACTAGTGAGCAGGGGTGAAAGGAGCAGCTTGGACTAAGTTTCCAACTGTTAGTACAGCGGGCAGGGTGTGAGAAGAACAGCCTGGCCTAGTCAGACAGGAGAAGAGAAAAGAATATAGTGGTACCTCGAGATACGAGTTTAATTCATTCCATAACCTTGAGGCGTGGGAAACTATGAGACACTCGAGTCGCGGTAAACTGGTGGGTCGTGTGCAGCCGGCCGATCCGCACCATTACTCGTATCTCAAATGTTGCTCGTATTTCAAAGCAAAAATCGCTCGCTCAACGGCTCATATCTCAAAAATCTCTTATGTGAGGGCACTCGTATCTCGAGGTACCACTGTACATGGGCTCACAACCACTCAGAGATGCTCAGAACATCTCAGAGCCCCAGAGTTCGTGCAGGGCGCCTGCTGGGCTGTGCTCTGACAGGACCTTATTTGGAAACAGGGTTTTTGCAAATGCAATTAAGATGCGGTTACACTGAAATGAGATTATACTGAGGTATGTAACCTGATCCAATAAGACCAATGTCCTTATTTAAAAAAAAGAGAAATTTGGTTATAGATGCACCCAGGAAAATACCATGTAGACATGGAGATAGAACTAGATAGATCAAGGAAACTACCAGGAACTAAAGAGGCATGGAAGAAACTATTACAGCCCAAAGAAGGAGCTAGCCAGACAGCACCTTGGCCTTGAACTTCTAGCCCCCAGAACTGTAACTCAATATATTCCTGTTGTTTGGGCCACTCAGCGTGTGTTAGAACACTTACACGCAGGTCGAAGAGAATCTTGCCAAATGGAGCACAGGTTATTTCTCGAGGTTCAAAGAGACAGGCAATTTACACAGAAAGGCACCTTGAAAACCAGATAGACAACTCCTCTCCCCTCAGCCACAAACCCGTTTACAAATAAAGAAATCTGAACTCAGAGAAGTCCCAAGGTTTGACAAAAGTCACTGAGCCATCTGGTCAGAGCTGAGAGTCAAGGTTAAATATATCGGCCATCACTTCCCTGTGCCCGATTCCTGTGCACACTTTATTTCGTCATTTGCTTCCATGCACATCTCCTCTAATTCACCATGACACCCCGAGAGCAGCGGCAATAATCCTGGAATGTGGCATGGCGCCTCACACACAGCGAGCCCTCAGTGCTGTTTGTTAATCATAAAAGTTCCTATTTCAGGATCACCCACAGGGCCCTCTTCATGCTGTCCAAGCAACGGTGCCTTTCCAAAAACAACTTTCATGGCGGAGAAGAGGAAGCAGGGCTCTCTGTGTGTCAGGCTGTGGACAGCAGCTCCCAATGGACAGATGAAGACCTGTCCACAGCCAGCCTGGGCCAAGCAGCCTTCTGCTGACAATGTGGTGCTCTGGGTGGAGTAGCCGCTAAGTCTCGCCAGACACACATGACCTTGGCCAACTTTTATTCACAACTATAAATTTATATCCCTTCCTCAGTTGAGGTTCTTATATGCTTCTTTTTAAAATTTTATACAATGGTACCTCGAGATATGAGTATAATTCGTTCCATAACCTTGAGGAGTGGGAAACTATGAGACGCTCGAGTCACGGTAAACTGGTGGGTCGTGTGCAGCCGGCCGATCTGTGCAATTACTCCTATCTCAAATGTTGCTCGTATTTCAAAGCAAAAATCGCTCGCTTGACGGCTCGTATCTCAAAAATCTCGTATGTTAGGGCACTCATATCTCGAGGAACCACTGTATATATATTTCAGAGAGGAAGGGAGATGAAGAGAGAGAGATAGAAACATCAATGATGAGAGAGAACCATTGAAAATCTGCCTCCTGCATGTCCCCTACTGGGTATCAAGCCCACAACTGGGTCATGTGCCCTGACCAGGAATCGAACTGTGACCTCCTGGTTCATAGGTCCATGCTCAACCACACAACCAGGCCTCATATGCTTCTTAGAGTCAGGGACCCTCTTATTTATCTCTGCCCCTTCCATGTTCCCAGGTTCAGCTCAGATCCTGGCAGATGCCCAATGAATGTGTGTCGGCTTGAACCAACCTCAGATGCGGTTGCCTATCCTATAAGGCAAGAAGAGGAAGATTTACAAGGTGTTATTTTGCTAAAACATGCCTCCGAGGGGGATCTCATACCTTGTTATTTGTAACCCTTCCTCTCCAAAGCTGGGAGAGTGTTGAAAGAAGTCATTATCAAGATGACACTTTTCAGCACTTAAAATGTCTGCCGGGTTTAGAGAACAAAGCTCCAGTCAGCCCAGGCTCTGCAGGAAAATCTCCCATGAGGCGCACCGAGGATGTAAATTTTACATGGAACTTGGTTGTCTGTAATAAACACGTTTGTCAAAGGCGAAGATGTGGAACACATTTTACACAGACAGTAAGTTTTAAAGATCATGATGATGACATTAAGTCTATTCTGCATGACCAAGTAGATTAAATATACTTTTGGGCTGAGACCGGTTTGGCTCAGTGGATAGAGCGTTGGCCTGTGGACTGAAAGGTCCCAGGTTCGATACCAGTCGGGGCATGTACCTTAGTTGCGGGCACATCTCCACTGTGGGGCGTGCAGGAGGCAGCTGATCGATGTCTCTCTCTCATCGATGTTTCTGACTTTCTATCCCTGTCCCTTCTTCTCTGTGAAAAATCAATAAAATATATATTTAAAATATATATATATACTTTCGGGGTGACTTCGTAGTACTCACATCTTATTTTCATAATCCATTTTATGGTTGAAATGGGTTCTGAGGAACCGAATACAATTTGTTTTCCATTGAGTTGATAGGAAATCAGGATTGGCCTCCACAGGCTATGTTTATGACAGCTGTTCGAGACCTGCCTTGATTGAAAGGAGGGAGTCGCTGGGGTCCATTTGGTCTGGGACATAACTATGGGGCGTGAGTGCAAAAATAAGAATGTGGCTCCAAAGTTGAGAATCAACCCATTTTGCTGCATGCTGCCTCACCCCATCGTGCTCTCTGGGGATGACAACCTCTAGCACATGGCTACTCAGATGGGGGTGGGTAAGAGGCCCCTACCAAGCCAAATGCACCATGGCACTGCCAGCCAGGGCAGGGGCCACACTACCATGCCCCTCTCCAAGACGCTATGGGTGCATCCCCAACCACAACACTCCCTACATCTGTTCCCAGATCTCCTACAGGAAGCAAAAGATAGAACGGAGTCTCCCTGTCTACTGGGCAAAGAGGGCAACAATCAAGGAGGGCAGGAGGAGGGCAGGTAGGGTCTGGAACACCAGGGACTAGGGGTGTGGTCACAGGACCACAGTGAGCTGAGCTCTATTGTCCCATCCGACTTCCGTTACAAAAGACATATTCAAAGAAATGCAAGACAGCAATGGCAGTGCGTTAAAACCCTAAGCAAGGCCTTCTGAGCATGCGTCTTGGTGACTGCCCAGGTTGTTTGCCCATGAATCCTTCCCCACCTGGGACATGTGCATAGGAGCTTAGTTTTTCATATGTTTTTTTAAAATATATTTTATTGATTTTTTACAGAGAGGAAGGGAGCAGGATAGAGAGTTAGAAATATCCATGAGAGAGAGACATCCATCAGCCACCTCCTGCACGCCCCCCCACTGGGGATGTGCCCGCCACCAAGGTACATGCCCTTGACCGGAATCGAACCTGGGACCTTTCAGTCCACAGGCTCTATCCACTGAGCCACACCGATTTCGGCTCATATGGGTTTTAACAGATGTGTTGGTCACGTGTTGAGTGTATACTGCTTTCCTCAATGTCCTGTGAAAGCTAAGCTAAACTAGATCCTGAGATAGTTGGTGTTCAATTTTTTTCTTCTTGTTTCTCCCAAGGAACTTAGAACGGTGCCACTGACACAAAGGCACTAACAAACACCACCTAGATCACAGAACTCACAGCTTGAGAGGCTGAGAGATCAAATACTCCAGCGCACATGCGTGGAGTTGAATGAATGACCGTTTTAATCAGAGCCACACAGACTTCCTTCTGGAGCCCCAGGCGGAAAGGGGAGAAGGGATCATCTCGAGTTCGAATGTGAGAAAGGGGATGAGGAGGGAGGTTTCTGAGAGAGATGTTTACTGCCTCAGCTCACATCATTGATGCACACGCATCATAAAGCAATTTCCACTCTTCAGGGAGAATGAGATCATGATGCGCCCCTGGAAACTATAAGGAAAATGAAGACCTGCCTTCAACGTGGTGGTTAAAGGCTGGAAACCACAACCTCTCAGCTCCCTACTACTGAGATTTCTTAATGGCAAAATCCCTTCCTGACGCCGCCGTGCGTAACTGCCCGGAGAGGGGGCAGATGAAGCCTTCCATCCTAACGCCCATGGCACCGGTTCCACCGGCTCCCTGCAGCCTGAGCGCCTCGTGCCAAATGGCTGCCGGGAGAAGCCACGCAGCCAGCGGACGGATGGAAATAGCCCTGCCCGCTGGGAGCAAAGAGGATCTTGGAGCGCTCTCTTCTCCGCCTCACGCAAATACCAGGGAAGCATTTTTGCACGCCTGCCAGTTGCTATAGAGACCGTGTGGGGAACACATGTAAATATTGGGCCTGTGTGAGACAGGCGCAGGGCCTCCGGCGCGATGCGGTTGGTTCCTCTTCTTGACTTTTCTCGCTCTGGCCCGGCGCGGCAGGTCCCGGCCACATCAGTGAGCCTTGTGGTTTCAGGCCTCAAACCGGTGAGGCTCGTTTTTAAGAAACTCTTCTACCAGGAAGGCCTGGGAGACGGCCCACCGATCGAGACAGGAGACCCGGGTTGGCAAAGCTTTCCTGTTACGTTTGTGGCAGCAGCCACTGACGGTGCCTCCACCTTCTCATCTCGCGAGCCACGATTTGCCACTCTGTGGACCAATGAGTTTGCCAACCACTGGACTAGACTAAATGTGACCGTGGAGTTGGAAGCTGTGAGGATTAGGCAATTGTGGCATATTGTGTGCAGAGAGGTCAAGGGTAGTCTATGACAGTGGTCGGCTAACTCATTCATCAACGGAGTGGCAAAACGCATGTGGCTCGCAAGCCGTGGTTTGCCGACCACTGCTCTAGACCATCCCTTTGTTCTGCTGAAGGCTGGGCTCAGAGGAGGAATCCCTGCCATGAGGCCTGGGTCCTGGCCCATCTCCTTCCGCTCTCCCGGGGTCTCTGTGCTGATCCAGGGCACCATCTCCCAACCCGACATTCATGTGGAAACAGGATGGCTCAGCTGCCAATCTCTTCTGCCCTTTGGAAAACCCAGGTGTTGCAGAAACCGGTTTGGCTCAGTGGATGGAGCATCGGCTTGTGGACTGAAAGGTCCCAGGTTCGATTCCGGTCAAGGGCATGTACCTTGGTTGTGGGCACATCCCCAGTAGGGGGCGTGCAGGAGGCAGCTGATCAATGTTTCTCTCTCATTGAGGTTTCTAACTCTCTGTCCCTCTCTCTTGCTCTCTGTTAAAGAAAAAAAAATCAATAAAATATATTAAAAAGAAAGAAAGAAAGAAAGAAAAACCCAGGTGTTTTCTTCTTACACAAACACACACCCAACACTTAGAGAAGCTGGCAGAGCCAACAGGAAGAGCCTCCTTCTCAAAGAGGCGCGGAGGACGGAAGAGCACCTGTGAGCAAACCCTGGTTTGAATCCCCAGAATGCCTCTGGAATTTGAGCTTTATGTGTGGTTTATTTTGGGGTGCGGGAGGAGGGGTGGAGCCGAGGGTTAGGGTGTTGTCCTGATGACTGACTGCCTGTCGCCACCCATGCGGAGCCTCTCATCAGACCGTTCCTCTCTATCTCCTTGGTAACCCCCACACGGTGCTATAGTGACAAGAGGAAATTGCAAACAGAATCAGTCAGCTGTGAGGGGCTGGGCCGCCCTCCACCCCACCGGGTCTCCATGCCGGAGTTCCGGATGTGTGTTTGTGATGCCTCATTCGGTCCAACACAGCAGCCACTCCAAATTCTGGGAGAAGCAGCCTCCCCCACGTTTCTGAAGCTACACACCCAGTCAATGAGCGGATGCTGGAAGCCAAAACCTGCGCTCTCCAACCGTCCCGACCCAAACCCCACCTCCGAAGAGCAGAACTCAGCAGGCAGGAATGTGGGGACAGTGGGAGTAGCAAGGGCGGGGGGAAGAGGAGTGGGGAGCCGAGAGAAAGACAGAGAGAGAGCCCCGTCTGGTCAAGAATTTTCCAGATTCTCTTCCCTTGATATTCCAGACCCCAAGTCTCCCAAATAAAATACAATTCTATCAGAATTTTCCACGAAACGGGAAAGGGGAAACGAAGAGCATCTTGTGGTATTTGGTTTGTTTGTGTTTGCTTTGCCAGGAATGGAAGCAGAATGGAAGGGAGGCGTGAGAGAGGGAAGCTGGGATGCTGACAATAAAGTAGAAGCAACAGAGAAGTCATTATTCATTGAGCGAATGCTGCGTGAGAATCCACTGCATACCAGACCTCGTTTTAGATGTTGGGGAAACCGGGGTAAACAAACTAGAAATTTCTGACCTCATGGAGCTTAAGGTCAAGTGAGAGAGGCAGGAAATAAAGATGACAAATTTATAAAAAATGACAAGATTACAACAAGCTATTACTAGTAAGTAAAATATATTGCGCACGAGCACACACACACACACACACACACATGCACGCACAGCAGAATGGAGGGAAGGGAGTATGGAAGGGATCTGCAACCTAGGATAGCATCACCAGGGAAGTCCTCACTATGAAAGTGGTGTCTGAGGCCAGTCCTGGCCAGTGAGATTGTGAGCTGTGTTGGTACCTGGCGAAGGAACATTCTGAACCCCATCAGGAAGCCAGGGTGGCTGATCCAGTGAGGGGTGGCGGGGGAGAGGGGAGGGGGAGAGGAGAGGGGAAAAGGGAGTGTGAGGTCAGGTGGGGCCCTGAGGGCCACTGAGAGTGGTTAGGCTTCTCCTGAGTTAACAAGGAGATATCGGAGGGTCTTAAACAGAGAAGTGGCCTGATTTGACTTCTGTCTAAAGGATCATTGTGGCTACTTCATGGAGAATAGATTTGAGGTGGCGAGGAGGGGAGACTGCTGATACCCAGAGTCTTTGTTAAAAAGGGGAATTGAAAAGTGTTAGGTTTGAGACAAGAACCCCACCCAAACCTTCTGTGACGTTTTAGGAAGGGTCGAGAAAAACTGGAAATGGGACAGTGTGGGTGTGATTCAGTGTTAATTAACGGTGTTCCCACACAACCTGAAATCATCTCAGCTGCCACCCGTGGTTTATCTCCCACCTCTTGGAAAATGTGGTCTAGAGAGAAGCCAAACTCTCACCACACACGGATGCTATAATTTATCCAGACCGTGGAGGCTCTTGGCAGGGAGCTGCTATTCAGACATGACTTAAGAGAAACTAAGCCTGATCCTCCTTCGCTCCATACGTTGGACAAAAACTCAAAATTGAAATATTTTATGTAAGTGTAGCGGGGCCACTCGGTGAGTCACACACCCTCGGACATGCGAAGACATGCAGCTTCTTTTTTTCCCGTCAAATCTTCTTGGAAGTCCCAACCCCATGGAGTATGGAGGAGAGGGTACCTGCACAGTCCGCCAGTCGGTTTCCTGACATCCGCACCTGGATCTCTAGTTAGTGGCCGTGTCATTACCATGTAGCTATGAGTGTGGGAATCAGCTTGGTGGCCTCTGTTCTCCATGGCCTTCCCTGCTGGGTGTCTAGGTCCTGTGCTAGGTCACCTAAGGTGCTCTTTGTCTAGTTTGTCCTCTGGCATGCAATGGCATCCCTAGCCACAGGACATGGACACCTCCATTGTCTCTGGAAATCAAGCTCCTTAACCTCACTGGCCTCCACTTCCCAGGGATCCCCCTTTAAACTCCCTGACCTTCACATGGGGGTGTAGGGGTAGGTCACATCGCTGACTACCAAGGTCCCTCATTGGCTAATTCTGCGCTGTCCTACTCAAGCCATGTTAGACACGATGCCAAGGTCAAAGTGAGGCTTTGGGTTGTTGTCAGCCTCCCCCGGGCTGGGTGTGGGAAAGTGAGCCATTTGTCCCAATACTCCTTAGTCTCCCCAAACCTTTCTGATTGCTTCTATAGTTCCATCCCCAACAAGGCGTGGCCCCAAGAAAGAGGCGAGGTAAGGTCTTGATGCAGGAAGTTCTTACCCTGTCTCCACCTCTCTTCTCCCTGTAAGAATGGTGCCCCCTTCCATCCTTCTTTGCTGGTAAAAATATATCCCTAAAAATTTTTTTTTCCTATTTTTTAGTCCTTCCCACTTCAATGGGGCCGTGATGGTTGTGCCAAGTGTGCCTTCAGAGAAGCAGACGCTGAGGCAGAATTAAGAATGCAAGGGGGCCGAGACCGGTTTGGCTCAGTAAATAGAGCATCGGCTTGCGGGCTGAAAGGTCCCAGGTTCGATTCCGGTTGGGGGCATGTACTTTGCTTGCAGACACATCTCCACTGTAGGGCGTGCAGAAGGCGGCTGATCGATGTCTCTCTCTCATTGATGTTTCTGACTTTCTATCTCTCTCCCTTCCTCTCTGTAAAAAAAATCAATAAACTATACTTGGAAAAAAAAAAAGAATGCAAGGGGTTTATTAGGGAGTAACACTGGTGAAGACAAAAGAGAAAGAGAGTGGATTTGGATAGGGGCTCAGACCACATCGCATATCGGAGGAAGTTTTGGTCAACCCGGTGGGGAATTCCAGAACAAAGACTGCTCATTAGAGGAGTTCATATTGAAGAGAAATGTCCAGGCCTACCAGCTGCTCTGTGCTCAGCGATTGGCTGGGGGCTGTCACAGGAAGGGAGAGGCAGATGCTAAGGCGCTAACAGCCATAGGCTGCAGGCTGACTGCACTTCTTACAGTTAAACAGCAGGCCTTTCTAGAAGGGAGACCCAGGTGGCACCTCCAACACTGCCACAATGATGGGAAGGTTGCCAGAGAAGAGATGGCTAGGGGACATCAATCATATCTGTTTAATATTTTCTACATAAGTTATGTATTAGCCACGCCCTTCAAGTCATCATACTATTAGCATACCATTAGCCCACATCTTCTTCTCTGCAAGTGAGGTCTAGGCGCCGAGACCACAGCACAGAGCAAGGACACACAGATTTGATTTGTCCTGAACCTTTCCTACAGGGCGGGCATAATGCTTTAAAACCATGAGCGTGGCCTTCACAAAGCTTTCTTCTTTTTTATGTGAGACTTCCTGTAAATCCCCCAAATGTTCATTTTAATCAGTGTTTGCAACCAGCAAGTGCCCAACAGTTCATGTAAACCCAAGTCTTACCGAGACAGCCTCTGTGTGCGGCCAGAGAAACTTCAGTGCTGGTTTGTCGATGGCAAACGCATGGTGGTAGATGGCTAGAAATCTCGAGTCAAGAAACTTCCTGTGAGTCAGAAGCCAATCATCCAACTGTCTGTTCACCAGGTTTCCTTCCTGTGAGTCACTTTAAGGAGCTTGACTTCTTCATTCTCAGTTTTCCACCCTTTTCTGCTTTAATCAATGGCAGCTGAACCATATTACAGTTCTTGGAAGTGTTGATGGATGTGATGGCCCTTGGAAAGGGAGTGGTAGAGAGGAGAGGAAAGAAGGTGAGAAAAGAATCTGTATGCGGAGGGAGAAGCAAAATAAAACAAAACTGAGGAGACACAAAAGGACTTGGAATTTCTATCCCAGGAATCAAAATATTGCTTAACTTAGTCATAATTTATCACAAAGGCAACAAGTTTCCCGGGCCAGACAAAATACAAGACTCCAGGAAAATCTGAATTTCAAGTACCCATTTTTGGTAGAATGCAATATTTCAGACAGACCTTATATCAAAATTTTTTTCTTTGTTGATCTGAAATGAAACCCTATGTTCTGTGTTTTTATTTGCTAAATCGGGCAGTCCTTTCCTGGAGACATTTCAATCCCGTTACTTTGGGTTGGTGAGGGTGATAAGATATCACACTGAGGAGGAAATGGAGAGAAGACCACCATGCTCCTACTTTCTGGCAGAATGATCCAGCTTATTTGGACTTGATAGTTCCTTCCTTTGGGGGCAGCCTCTGCCTTTCCTGCACTTTAACTTGACCCCTGTTTCAAACCCGCCAGAAGGTCACTGAAATTGTACTTGCTGTCTTAGACTTGGTATCTTCCATGACTCAGATAAACCCGGATCCCGCAAATCTACTGAGACTCATTCTTGCCTTAATCCCCGCCATGTTTGTCCTATCAATAGAACAGCGTGTTTGCTTTGGTTTCTGCCTATATCTGAGGTCCTGACCTCTAGATGGTTCAGCTGTGGTTTTGATATTCTGCCTAACTTTAACCATTTTTTTTTTTAAGAGGTTGCCTTTAGCCTAGGCCTAGGGTGTGTCTTCCACCAAACACATCACCTAGAACCACAATGCTGACTCTGCCTCACCATCTTATAGAACAGGGATTGCCAAACAGTTCTGTAAAGTGGCCAGAGAAAAACTATTTGGGCTTTGTAAACCTTCAGTCTCTGTCACAACTACTCAATCCTGCCATTGTAGCACGAACAGACATGCGTTCCAATAAAGCCTAATTTATAAAAACGGTCATGGGCTGGATTTGACTGACCCCTGTTTTTTTTGTTTTTTTTTTTTAAAGTCTGGCCCTAACTGGTTTGGTTCAGTGGATAGCACATCGATCTGTGGACTGAAAGGTCCCAGGTTCAATTCTGGTCAAGGGCATGTACCTTGGTTGCAGGCACATCCCCAGTAGGGGGTGTGCAAGAGGCAGGTGATCAATGTTTCTCTCTCATCGATGTTTCTAACTCTCTATCCCTCTCTCTTCCCCTCTGTAAAAAAAAAACACCAATAAAATATTTTTTAAAATGTCTGTGATCTTATTCTTCCTGCCCAAAAGTTTCCTCTTATATATAGATGTTGGCCTATTAGCTCATGGGAACCACATCTTCTCTACTTGCCAGGATGTGGTCAGCTGCTCCATGCTCCACCAAGGGCCATCCCATTTTCCAAACCCAGTGTCCTAGTCTTGGACCTGGCAGTTCCCAGCTTTCTTCTTTCCCTCCACCAGCCTCTAAGGCAGCGGTTCTCAACCTGTGGGTCGCGACACCTTTGAGGGTCCATCAACCCCACCTCAGGGGTTGCCTAAGATCATCAGAAAACACAGATATTTACATTACGATTCACAACAGTAGCAAAATTACTGTTAGGAAGTAGCAATGAAAATAATTTTATGGTTGGGGGTCACCACAACATGGGGAACTGTATTAAAGGGTTGCGGCATTAGAAAGGTTGAGAACCACTGCTCTAAGGTCCCAGTCTATTTAAAGGAAACTCAACTTCTTTCTGCTTTTGTTTCCACAAACCAATATTCACCCCCCTTCATCCCATAAATATTACCTTAGTTTAAGACCTAGATGGTAATGCTTTGGACTGGTTCTGTCTCCTCTTTGGACTTTTACTGAGGAATCTTCATCTGCCTATTATTGCTGCACAAGATAGTGAGACTCCCACCAGTGCAAGGCATTGTTGTCTTATAGTAATTACAGAATTAGAGAAAAATCATCTCCCTCAGATGATTAAAATCCCCTGGCAGAGCCAGGTAAAGGCAGCCAGTGCATGACTCCAGGGCTACACATGTTGTGCTTCGGTGTGAAGAAAAATCAACATTATCTGTTTATTGTATCGATGCTCTTATTAAAAGCAATAATACAATCTTAGAAAGACCTTATTATGCTATGCAAATGCAAAGTAGATTTCACAAATAACCAAATACATGTGTAAATAAATCCACTTATTCCACCAGGGAAGGACTTTATAAAAGAATTTCAAAAATAAAGTTTTTTAACAGATACAGAGGCAAAGAAGCAATGAACTGTCATACTACAGCAGGAAGGCAGGGGAGGTTGTGGGGTGGGGAGGCTGTAAGAGATCAACCAAAGGACTTGTATGCATGTGTGTAAGCATAACCAATGGATACAAGACACTGGGGTAGGGGGCACAGGGGGACAGGTGAGGGCATGTACTAGGGGATAGGGAAGGCTGGGGGAAGGTCAATAGGGGGGAGAAAAAGGAGACATATGTACTACTATTTATAATACTTTAAACAATAAGAAAAATAAAAAACTAAAAGTGACAAACTTAAAAAAAATAAATAAGTTTTAAATTAGAAAAGATAACAATTTTGAACACAAATCTTTTCAAGTCATGTTGATTGATACCGACTGCTGCTCTGGGTCAATTTGACCACCTTGTTCTACACATCCTTTTTCTTTGTGGGATATGTGTTTCTCTTAAAGGTTGAATGCAATTGAAGGCTTTATAAGCCAAATCCTATTTTAAATAGAGCTCACTCTTTAATTTTGGAGTCTTCCTTTTCTCATTAAAAAAAAAAGTTTTCTATCTCTTATTTTTTCATTGTAACAAATTTCCAGTAACCATTATGCCCTTAAATGGAAACTCCCTACTTTTACTTAGGAAGCATGCTTTTTTGAATTATCTGAACTCCTTCAAACCAGTCAACTATCATTTAATTTTGTTAGAAGGGATATATACACTTGCTGCTGATCTAAAATCAAGTTGGATTGAGATGGTATCTTTGAAGAGCCCCTTGAAACATTGTAGGACTCTGATCACGAGAGGTCAGCTATGGGGACACCTAAGAAAGGCACCAGGGGTTTAGAGGTCTTTGTAAAATGTGATTATGCACCTCGCATCCACCAGGCAGAACTTTAGTTATAGGTTATCAAAGGGTAGAAAATGACCCCTGTCCAGCTTACCACAGATGAATGGTGGCTTCGGGTTCTCAGTAGAGTAACTGAGAAGTCAGAGGGCTTCCTTCTCTAAGTCCGGGAAAGCAACAACATAAGAAGAGGAAGTGTCAACCCACCTTGCTTCCTATGGACCTCCATAACATCATCTCTCTTAAGGAGATGACATGATGCTTAATTCATCCAAACAAGTGCCCAATGGTGAGTTTTAGACCATTCTCTCGGGATCTTTCTCTATCACAAGGACCTCCCTATATATTACATAAGATCGTGAAAAATGGGTGAGTTAATAAAGAACAGCTGTGGGGTAGACCAGCAGTCATGTCTGCTGTTGGGGCAGTTGGCTTGTTCCTCTCATAGAGGCAAAGTCACATTGCATTAAAGGCATACTAAAGAGATGTGAACTTCCATCATGAGATCATGGATATATCCTAGATCATGAGGTTCTAGTTCAGGGCCAAGCGATTCCATTTTTAAATCCTGCTGTGACTCCCCAGAGAACATTTCCTAGTTACATCTAAAAAAGCAAGTCATTAAGATTTCAGCTTACGTTTATTTCTATGTTTGGCATGCGGTTCATCAAACCTCACCCTCTGAGCTCACAGCCCACAGATATCTCATAGCACTTACTAAAATGTGTAATGATTTGATATGTTTATTACTTTGCCTCTCCCATCCCTTTGACGGTCTCATCTGCCTTGTTCTCCTTTTTTAAAAAAATTTTTGTTAATATATATATATTATTGATTTTTTTACAGAGAGAAAGGGAGAGGGATAGAGAGTTAGAAACATCCATGAGAGAGAGACAAGAATCAGCTGCCTCCTGCCCGCCCCCTACTGGAATTGTGCCCGAAATCTAGGTACGTGCCCTTGACCGGAATCAAACCTGGGACCCTTCAGTCTGCAGGCCAATACTCTATCCACTGAGCCAAACCAGTCTTGGCCCTCTCTCTCTCTCTCTTTTAAAATGGAAGTACACAGCACCATGTCTGGGACATACTAGTCACACACACACACACACACACACACACACAAGATAATGAGTTATTGAATGCATACATTAGAGAATAGAAATCTTGGATGGGTAAACTATGAGTTAAATCTTTAGAGCAGAAAAGGCACCTAGTACTATCAATATCTTCACCAAATTTTGTTGCGCCCCAAAGATTGTTTTCACTGCTTACCTATTACCCAATGGGGAAGACCATGGGGAGGTGGCCAAGAAAGGCACCTTCTGTTGACCTCCATCAGTGTGTGCACGGGGAGTTTGGCTACATCAAAAGAGCTGCTCTCTTGCCGGCTACAAGAAACAGAGAGTGAATTGTCCTTCATATTTGTGTTCGAGGACTGGTTGAAGGCAAAAGAGAGTTCTGTCTTTCCAACTCTTCAGGGATCTTCAAGGATCTCACACTCCCCAATTTTTATTGCTGTGTGCTGAGTTGCCAGAGCTGACTTGGAGGGAGTCTCATCCTGAAACAGGTGGTCACCAGTTGCATAAATACAGCCCCCCGTTTCAAGTTGTGGGCTCCTTGGATTACTTCCCCTCTCAGGCAGGAAAGCAGAGTAGAGTCTCTGGTGAATGGGAGAAACATGGAGAGTGGGACAGACAGGCCCCAGCTAAAGACTTTCAAGACCATGGAATAGCTATGTCTGTCCACTGTTCCTTTAACTCAAAAGAGAAGCGAGCAGAAAAAAAAAGGGTCAAGCTAGGAGTGGAGGGAGTGGGTAGGGAAACCAAGTTAGAATCATTCAAAAGAATGGCTGGAAGGTAGAAAAATTATGGCATCTCTGGAAGGTTTAGGTCAATCAACATCATTTCTGCTGCTATTATTTCTCCATCATCCCTCCTCTCCATGGGTGCTTTCCTTGGCTGCTGCTCCCCAGACAAGTTCTAGGGAGCCTGGGTGGTGACAGTAAAGTGAGGAGGGGAGAAAACTGGGAGACATTTCAAGAGCTTCTTCCCCAACATGCTTCTCCATTTCCCTTATAACCCAATTTTAGGATGAAAATCCGTGGAAAGATATTCTTAATGCAGATGCCCACAGCCATTCGTCTCTTTGCCAAACCTTAAAATCCCGGAGGGTTTTTATAAACTTTCTAGCAGGAACCCTGCTAGGCTGATGATTCATTATAAAGAGGATTTTGGAAACGTTCAGGATTTTCAATCAATGAGTAAGACCTGTAGGATAGTTTCCTTAGAGGACACCTTCCTTCAGCCCTTAGTCTCTGGTTTAATGTCAAATGGTGCTCTGCCTGCCCCAGGACAAAGAACTCTTCTGGGAGAATAGAATGGCCTGGGCCGACCTAGCAGAAAGGCAAAAATGAACACCCAAAGAGAGGGTCGTGGGTGTTTGGCAAACCAGTTCTAGAATGGAGAAGCTTCCTCTCAGGTTGCTAGTTCAAATCCCCGCTGAGCTGAGGACGGGGAGAGGAGAGGATGTTCGCTGAAGATGTTTGCTTGTTTCCCTCACTGGATGGTGGGTCTCCACTGAGGTCCAGTTTCCAGGAAATAGTGTTGCCCCACTTCTCCTCGCACCTGCAACAGATCAGCCATCTGGCACAGGTGACGCGGGGCCAATTCCTCCAGCACGAGGCTCTCTCAGTCTGCAGCGGAAGCAGGATTTAAGGCAGGGCTGATCTCAGAAGGCCATCCCTTGGATGACTTCTCATTTCTGTCTATATGCGTTTCCTAAGTGATCTCATCCAGTCCCTTAGCTTCGGCCAACACCCGAATTTACATCTTCAGCACCAGCTTCTTGGTTGAGCTCCAGCCTCCTTATCTCCAGCTGCCTCCTTATTCAGTTATCTCCACTCGATATCTAATAAGCTTGGACTAAACATGTGCAAACAGTATTTTGAAAGCTCCCACCACACCTGTTCCACCCACATGGCAGTTGACAAGAACTCCATTCTTCCAGCTGCTCGGGCCAAACATCTTGACTCTTCTCTTTCTTACAACTCACATCCAAACAGTAAACCTTGTTTGCCCCACCCAGTTCTCACCGGCTACACCACGGGTCCAAGGCACCATGGTCTCTCAACTGTATCACCATAGCAACTTCCTGATCAGGCTCCTTGCTTTTGCTTTTGCTTTTTATTCCTCTTTTCTTTCTATTCCCTCCCCAGCAGACTGAGTGAGTCTTAAAAGTTAAATCAGGCCGAAACCGGTTTGGCTCAGTGGAGAGAGCGTCGGCCTGCGGACTGAAGGGTCCCAGGTTTGATTCCGGTCAAGGGCATGTACCTTGGTTGCAGGCACATCTCCAGTGTGGGGCGTGCAGGAGGCAGCTGATAGATGTCTCTCTCTCATTGATGTTTCTAGCTTTCTGTCCCTCTCCCTTCCTCTCTGTAAAAAATCAATAAAATATATTAAAAAAAAAAGTTAAATCAGATCATGTTTCTCTTTCCACTCAAAAGCCTCTGTCTTATATAGAGGCAAAGCCACAGCCCTTACAGTGGGTCTAGGAGGCCCTAATGATGCCTGACTCTGATCTCTGCTGTCGCCTTTGCTCATTCTCCTCCTGCCACACTGGCCTCCTGGCTGTTCCTCAGACACAGAAACTGTTCCCATCTCGGGCTCCCTCCCAGGCACCCACAAGGCCACCCCTCTTCTTCAGATCTCTCACCTTTGGGTGAGGCCTTCCCTGACCACTCTCCACACAAACAAAACCTTATTCCTGGCACCTGCTACCTCACGTTCCTGCCTTGTGTCTCTTCGTCACATTTGCTTGTTTACTTGCCTGTTTTCCACCAGAATGTAAGTTCTTTTGTTCACTGTTGTCTTCGCAGTGCCGATCATCACAGTAGGTGCTTAATCGATATTTGTCAGGTGAATGAATGCAGGAATTTCTGATCGACTTTCACTTTCTGATCCCAAGATGACTGTTGTTCCCAGATTTAACATTCCTGTTTTCTTAACCATAAAAGGATTGGGGTGAAATTTGATTTTTTTTTTTTTTTGAGGATAGAGTTTTTAATGGCCTTACAAGGAAGATGTTAAACTTTAAAAAAAAAAGTCTGTAAAAATCCATTACATTTTTTTCCATTGTGGCTGACACATTTGGTAAGAACAACAAATTCACATACAGTGGGGAACCTGAATTTGGGAGTGTGTCAGAAACAAGGTGGGGGGGAAACATTTTATTATTTATTATATTGAAGATCAGCCCTCATTTACTTAGATAAATCTCTTTTCCTCCGTAGAGCATACCTATAGAAAAGTGCACGAATCTTAAGTGGATATTGCAAAGAAAACACACCCAAAGTACCCACCACCCAGCTCAAGAAATAAAAGAGTACCACACTCAGGACCCAACTCATGGCCCTTCTCACCGCTACCTCTTTCTTGTTTTTTTTTTTTTTTTTTTTTTTAATAAAAAACAAGAGGAAAAGAGAGGGATAGAGAGCTAGAAACATCAATGAGAGAGAGACATCGATCAGCTGCCTCCTGCACGCCCCCTACTGGAGACGTGCCCGCAACCAGGATACAGGCCCTTGACCGGAATCGAACCCGGGACCCTCCAGTCCGCAGGCTGACACTCTATCCACTGAGCCAAACCAGTTTTGGCTGTTAGTGATATTTCAATATTTTCATTTGTATTTCCCTTATGACTAATTGAGCATCTTTTCATGTGTTTATTGGCCATTCTATTTTTCTGATAAAGATGCCTCTCAGGTCTTTTGTCACTTACTTTCCATCGGGTGGTCTGTCTTTTCTTTTATAAGTGTTGCTTTTTAAAAACCCCACCAGAGTATATGTTTCTATCGATTTGAGAGAGAGAATTCAGGGAGAGAGAGAGAAACATAGATGTGAGAAACATCGATCAGCTGCCTCCCGTTTGTTCCCCTGACCAGGAATCAAACCTACAACCTGGGTATGTGCCCTGAGCAGGAATTGAACCCACCACCTTTGGGTGTAAGAAACAATGCTCCAACCAAATGAATCACACTGGCCAGGGTTGAAAGAGTTCTTTATGCACTCTGAATCTGAGTCCTTTATCAGTTACACGTGCTGTGAATATCTTTTCTCATTCTGTACCTTGATTTTTTTAACAGTATCTTTTGAAAAACGAATTAGTTTTGATAAATGAATATTTTAAAATTCAAGAGAGACATTCTTCTTTATGGTGAGTGCTTTTTGTGTCTTATTTAAGAGTATCTGCTTACCCCAAGATCAAAAAGCTATTCTTCTAGAAGCTTTTCTCTACAATCTACAGATGACATAGTATTGATTTTTTTTCTTGTGGTATGAGACAGGGGTTGAGTTTCAATCATATTTTTCCATTTGGATATCCATTTGACTGGCATCATTAATTGCACGATTGCCCTTCCCCCACTGCTGTGAGGTGATGTCATTTCCATAAATCAAGTGCTTACATATGCTTTGGTCTAGACTCTCTACTCTGTTCCCCTATTTGTCTACTATTGTGCCCACTGGCTATTTCACTCTAAATTCAACCACACTGTTTTAATTAGTCACTTTATAATCATTCTTGACATGTGGTTAAATCCTCCAACTTTGTTCTTCTTGGAGTGGCCTTGCTTATTCTAGACTCTTTGCATTCCCACCTGACTTTGACATGAAGTAGGGAGGACCTTTAAAAGTAAAACATCTTCCCATTTTGGTGGAGCCTCACATCTGCCAAGCCACCAACCCTGAGCTGATCTCCTAAGGTCCATAGCCACGCTTCATTCCACAAGTCGCCTCTGGTGTGGTCCTCACCATCACACCAGGTGCTGGTTCACCCCTACCTTCTTTTTTCTCCAAAAGGCACTGTCTTGGGTGTGCAGTAAATCAATGCACACAATACCCTGGCCGTTTCTGCTGCTGAGACTACCTCTATTGTTTCTAGTAATAAATGAAGTGTATTGTGTTCTTACTATTGTCAGGCACTGTGCTAAGTGCTTTGCATGCATCCTGGGAAGTAGGGATTCTTTTACTGCCCCTAAGGACTTACATCATTTCTTCAAGGACCCTATCTTTCCCACTCACTGTTCTTTCTCTGTCAGCTTCAGTATCTCCATGGAACATAGCTTTTCTGAGCTAGAGGGGATCTGAGAGATGTTTGATTTGAAAATGAGGAAATTAATGCCCAGAGAGGGAACTAATTTATTTAGGGCCTCCTCAGCTGGTTAATGGCAGTAAAAGATTAGGATTTAGGTTTCCTGACTCCCAGCCAGTATACTTCTCCCACACACACTTCCCACTCACAGCATCCAGCCAACAGCTGTCTTTGCTGCTACCCATTTATTTCCTCCCCTTTCCAGTTAAATTTCTTCAAAGACTTATCTATGATGTTAGCTATTTTCACTTCTTCATTTCCCTTTCTCTCCTTGACTAATTCTAACTCCACTTCCTTACCGAAACTACTCTCATCAAAGCCACATGCAACTTCTATGTTGTCGGACCTAATGGTCTTCACTCTCTTCCATATTACTGGACCGCTCAGCTAGCTTCTACCCACTTGGCTACTTCCTATTGTTCTCACAACACTTTCCACTCCTTTTGCCTATATCACTACACACCCTCAGATTTTCTTCTAAACTCATTGACTATTCTTTCTCAATATCCCTCAGCTGGATCCACCCCCCTCTGCCTACACATGACATTTTAGAGTGTTCCACATTTGCTCCTTGACCCATATTTCTTGACCCACCCTCTAAGTGACGACGCTAGTCTTATGACCCTAAATACCACATATGTGATGTTTCCCAAGTTAGAACTTCCAACCCTGACTTCTGAGTACTAGACTTTAACTAAACACACCCTCTCTGTTTGGATGTTGTCTTAATTGGGTCCTCTATAAAGCAGAACCTGAGGCAAGGATTAAGATACTAACCGTTTAGTTGGGAGTTGAGGAAGGTATCGGCTGTAGCAGAAAATGGAAAGAAGACAAAAGGAGGTTTGAGATAATGTGAGGAGCTGCATCACCATCCCAGCTTCCACCACACAGAGAGCTGCTGAAGATTCCAGAAGGTCACTCAGCATGTGGAGCTTCTCAGGAAGAGTTGCTTGAAGATATTGTACCTTAGAGTTGCCATTGGAGAGGGAAGAAATGACTTCATTGTCTAGCTCCCACTCAACTCTCATTTCCCTTTATGTAAGGTTCACCCTCTGGTTGCTACCTCTGTGCTATTGTTACACAAAAGCTGATCCCTTGTCGGCCTGCAGAAAGCCACCTTGCCATGTGGTGTTCCATTTACATCTGAACATAGAAGACCAACTTAGAGCTAATGGAGCACTGCTGGGGGAGAGAAAGAGATGGTACAAGATGTGTGGCCTGATGCAGCTGTCTATTACACAGATCAACATGAACATGACCAGAGAGGACACCTGATTTCTTTCTCCCAATCAAACTGCTTCCCTCCTGCCCCATTTTTTAAAGGTTGTTGCTCTATCCCTAATTTGGCTCAGATGGGGATTAATTATAAAAAGCCAACTACCATCCTATATAATAAAAGGATAATATGCAAATTAAACATCACTCCATCACAAAGATGGCGGCGCTCATAGCCACAAGATGGTGGCACACAGTTCTCTCAGCTCCGCTGGAATCTCCCAGTCCCAGGGGAGTTGTGGGGCAGCCTAAGCAGCCTGGTGTAATGCTTGCTTTGTCACCACAGTGATGAGGCAAGTATTCTGTGCCTGGCTGAGGATGGGTCTCTGGGCTGCAGAGAACCTCTGGGCAGCAAGCACGAAGCAGTCAGGCTCCGCAGAGAGCTGTTGGTGCACAAATTCATGTGCAGAGCTACTAGTCCAGATATAACAGCCCACCAAGCAATTTCCTTTAAGAAAGGAGGACAAAAGAGGAAACTCACATGTTTCCTGGCTACCCCAGTCCATTTTAAATGTCAGAAATGATGATTATCCCTGGAGGCTTTGGAGGAGTAGTCTGTGGCCGGATTTCAGTTGAGACCTTGATAAGCCACAGGAAGTCACACACTCAAGCCAAATTAGGCAGGTAGGAGTAGGGGACATTTTGACATGTTCTTATAAACTCCAGGGAGGGAACTTCTGCAGAAATGCATGTTTTGATGCATGTTACCCTGCTTGAGCCCAACCTGGATTAAAGGCTGTTGCTAAAAGGGGAAAAATGTAGCTCTAATGTTTGGGAATTTTCTTTTTGGGAGGCTTGACAAAACAAAACCAAGAAGCGTAAATGTCTGTGTTCAGCTCCTCTTGTGACCACCCAGAGTGTCTGATCCACCTCCAGAGCCAAGAGCCTCTTATCCCTCTCCTACCCCTCCGCCCCAGCTCCGCCTTTCCCTCATCTTCTCAGGAGCATCTGTTTCTAACACTTTAACTATTCGTATTTGAGAGTTATGTGTGGTTACCCTTTCCTGGGCATTATTTTATGGTTTTATGTGTATTAGGTTCACTAAATCCCCTAATAATCCTGTGAATCACTAATGTCCTGATTTCACAGAGGAGAGGACTTCAAAACAGAGGAGCTGGGTAACTTGCCTAAAGTCACACAGCTCATATGTGACAGAGCAGAAATTCAGATCTGGGTAGCCAGGCTCCATGCTCCAAATCAAAACATTATGCTGACTTTCTATTATTGACAAATACGCTTTAAACGATTTCTTCTTTTTTCAAGACCATTCCTATTTCAGTTAAAAAAGAAAAAAAGCCTTCAATCAAAGAGATGAAACATTTACATGTGGACTTCAGATAGCTAGTAACAGGGATATTGGGGGGGTGGGGGTGGGGTCAAAGTGTGTATGGAGGGAGAGGTCACCACTGCCTTCCTCATGCTCTTTATCTATGTCATGTCTTGCCACCCAGGCTAAGGGACATACAGGACCCACACAGGAAGAATGTATTGCATAGAACAGCTTCATCTTGTACAGATTATTTCATTTAAGACATGGAATTACTGCCTGCTAGAGACTGGGCTGGGAGCTGCGCATACTTTACCTACATCAAAAAGAGGGGGGCAGGTATGTGAACTCCCCTTTAGAGATGAGACATGAAGCGAATAAGTCCCACAACTCGCACAGAGCAGTCCTCCATTTGTCTGAGCCCAGCCCTAGGTCTATATGGTCTCTTTTGACTACAAAAAAAAAAAAATGATTAAAGAGTGAAAGCTTCTAGTTTTGTGTCCTTTATTTTTGGTCACAATGTCAATGTTGGCAAATGACGAGGTAAGAATAGAACCTTCCATTTCCCTCTCCATGTCACAGTTCCTCCCCCAGATTTTCACATTGCAGAGTATGGCGCTCTGTCAGCTGAGGAATTCAAATGAAAAACCCAGGACTTGGCCTTTGTTTATCCCTCATCCTACCTTCTTTATAGAAGTTACCAGCAAGTTCTATCAATTCTCTCTCTAAATGCATCCATCTCCAGTAGCAACCCCTGAGTCCCCAACTACATCAACAGTGCCTTCCTGTGTACACCCACTTCACACCACAATCTGTCTCCAAATAGAAGTTGTGTATGACCTTTGGAAGGTCTGAATTTGACCTTGCTCCTCTCATAAATACACGCTCAGCTCGTTTTTTGTTTTTTTTTTCACTTTCCTGCTGTCTCGCTGATCCCTGACCATGGTGGAATAGGTCATGCTGAACCTCACTCCGATCCTTCCCCAAGTCCGTGACTGTCAGCTCCTCAAAAAAGATCAACTGATTCTGAACTAGACATCCTCCCCCTGTCAAGATTAAATGTTCCAATCCATCCACTCAAAGTCCGAGCCCAGTTCCAGGCATGCAGCAAGCACTCTGTTGATGTTATTTCTTGCTATTGCTTTGACCGTTGTTGTTCTAGTAGAGACTCCAGAGTGCATACCTAGGTGATGAGGTAAGTGGAACAGGAAAGAGGAATAATATTAACATCTGCACCCCTAGGAGCTTCTCTGATGGGAAGGTAAGGTAATTTTAGAAGGAAAATAATGTGGGCTAGAACATCCTTTCTTGCCTTACCAAAAAGTTATTGCTATTATTGTCGCACACACAATGACTACATGCCTAATGGAAGTATGTTTTACTGTCAGAATGTGCATAGTTTGAAAAAATATTAGAAGCACTGGATATATTTTTTAAAGCAGTGTCCAGACCTGGTCTGATTGATTTTCCTGAGTAAGTTTCACCTTGGCTCTTAACAGTCTCCCATCAAGTTTTTTCTATGACTTCACAACAAATACCAAAAACAAAGTACAGGTATGTCCTCTTTTTCATATTCGAGTATTCTTCCTAACAGTCAAGGACAGCGGTTCTCAACCTGTGGGTCGTGACCCCTTTGGGGGTCGAACGACCCTTTCAAAGGGGTCTCCTAAGACTATTGGAAAACACCTATTTCCCATGGTCTTAGGAACCAACACATCGCTCCTTGGTGTAGCAAAGTGTAGCCATGTAGTTTACTGTTATCCTATGAAGACTGTTACCCATGCTACACCACGATTCAAGACAAAATTTCATTTATTTGTAATTAGAAATAAATAGCTCACAATATATAATTACATATTGCTTTTGTGATTAATCACTATGCTTTAATTATGTTTAATTTGTAACAATGAAAATACATCCTGCATATCAGATATTTACATTACAGTTCATGACAGTAGCAAAATTACAGTGATGAAGTAGCAACGGAAATAATTTTATGGTTGGGGTCACCACCATATGAGGAGCTGTCTTAAAGGGTCACGGCTTTAGGAAGATTGAGAACCACTGGTCTAGGAAATGACTTCCAGAAACATGCAAAGAGGAAAAAGAGTGGAAAAAAGTTAGATTAGAACAACCTCTGCACCGGATACTTGGATCATGTCCATTTGGTAAGAGCTGCTTTATAACAGAGACAAAGGTGATGGTGTGGAGACCTCACACCCAACAAGCTGCGAGGCTGGACCCTTGTTCTATAGATGGTGCCCCGGTTTGTGCACAAAGATCCCCCTCACAGCCTTAGTCTCAATGTTCCAGGTCCACTGCTTGTGGGCCGCTTCAGGGAACCATGGAAAATTGGATGGAATATCCAAAAGCCATTAAAATAATACTGGCAAAGCAATTTTAAAACATGGGGCAAGCCTTATATGATAATATCCAGTGAATGAAGGAGGCCTGCGACTGGGATGCATTAAAACCTGCCATTGTACAAGCGACAGTGATTCAACTTTCACTTCATTTCTCAAGTGAGACAGAAAGAGGAGGCTTGGAAATTAACCAGGGACGGCACCATCAACCCCTACGCTCTTCTTCCTCATATTCATACTGGACATCCCTGCAGGCTTTTCTTCTTTCTTCCTCTGTATTTTTCAAATGCCTTAACACTTGCCTGGCTGATGTGGCAGTGTCTGAGCATCAACCTATGAACCAGGAGGTCACTGTTTGATTCCTAGCCATATGCTCAGGTTGCGGGCTCAGTCCCCAGTGTGGGGCACACAAGAGGCAGCCAACCAATGATTCTCTCTCACATTTGATGTTTTTCTCTCTCTCTCCCTCTCCCTTCCTCTCTGAAATCAATAGACATATATACTGTATATCCTATCTAATAAAGAGGAAATATGCTAATTGACCCTCATGCGGTCACAAAGATGGCGGCGCCCACAGACAATAAGGAAGGAATATGCTAATTGACTGTCCTGCCTTCAAAGATGGTGGTGTCCACAGCCATAAGACGGTGGCTTCCAGTCCCCTCAGACTCCTAGCCACCCAGGGTCAGCCTGAGGCATAGGCAAACCTTGATGGCAGCTGCCCAGCTGCCCAGGGCCATGTGAGGCTCAGGTAACCGGGTTGGCCGAGGCTTGCACTGCCAGCAGTGGCAGCAGCAGAGTGTGATGGGCTGTCACCTTTCACTGATTACCGGGTTACCTCTTGCCCCTGAAGGATCTCAGACTATGAGGGGGCCAGGCTGGGCTGAGGGACCCTTCTCCAGTGCATAAATTTTCATGCACTGGGCCTCTAGTATAAACACACACACACACACACACACACACACACAGGTCCTAATACTTTTAAAAAGCACTTATATTCTCTTTCAGTGTTTTCCCAGAACCGTCCAGGAGGCAGCCACTGAAGGCCCACATCTTGCCCCTTCCCCCGCACATGGGTAAATAAAGCGACACCTCCGTCTCTAATTTACGGCGGGCCGTGCTTTCTCCTGTAAGCTGATACTCGGACCAGATGTGGGTGGGATGGGTGTTGTGTGTTTTTTGTCACAGCTCCTTTTGGCTGATAAACTAGCACTTAAGCATTTCCCTTTTCCAAACCCCACACAGCAAGCGCCTTTGCGGTGAGGTGGCAGTCCAACCGTCATCCCCAGCACGAACGGTCCTGGGGACACTTATTTTTAGTTTGCTGTCTAAGCAGGAGTGAGGGCGGGGAACCGGGGGCCTCGGGGCCCCAAATTCCAGAATCCAGAGCCTGGAGCTGTTGCAGAGACAGCGAGGAGAAGCCACCCCCCTCCTCAGGAAGGCCTGAGCACCTTTTCTCTAGGGGCCAGAAAGACAAGGTAGAGATCTTGTCTCGGATGGGAAGACCGTAGCACACTTTTTCCAAGGTTTAATTGCATTGAGGATGCCATAAAGCAGAAACACGTCAATGCCCTTTGGACAAATGTCAACGCAGGCTGTCTTGGGCACTAATTATAACCAAGAGGTGGATGGTGATGAGCAGGGACTCTGGCCGACATCTCCCTCCTCCCAGAGCCAGGATGGGGCTGCCTCGTCTTCTGCTGGTTGAGAAATTGGCCCATCACCAAGCAAGGCCAATGACCTCTCTTCGGGGAAGAGCAGTCCTGAGTGAGGCGACACAGGGACTCCTAGCCAATGGGGTGTCCGTTAGAGTCTCTTCTGAGGCCCCCAGTTTCCTGTCCTGTACAAAGCCTGAGTCTTTAGCTTTTTTATTTGATTCTGTGAGCTACTCCGTGGCCTTCTAAAATGCATGTGTGTGAGGTCTGACATGTGTGTGTAGTTTTTTCTTGTTTTGTTTGTTTTTTTCCTTAAATTAGCTAACGTGGGATCTATCTATCTATCTATCTATCTATCTATCTATCTATCTACCTACCTATCTATCTATTTGGAACCAAAGAACTCCCTCTAAAATGAGAACCAAACATATTTCCTATATATGCAAATCTCTGCCTGGCTCTGGACAGAAGGGCAATTTCTCCTCTCCTCTTCCCCCTCCATGCTCACCCAGACCCAAATATTCTCCATGTAAGGGAAAATGAAGTCTCCCTCTTAACAGGAACTATGAGAGGCTACATTTTATGAAAGCTCTGGGGATTTTTTTTTCTTCCTTCCTTTCCCCTCCCTGCTGAATGCAGGCCTCTTACTATTTGCTACCCAAGGGCAGCCAAGCAACCTCAGCCTGAGAGCGACCCTTCAAAGAGGAGGGGGCTGAGGGCCTGCCCACTGCCGAAGTCTGGTGCATCTGCATTGCTGCTGGCTTTGCCCACTCCACAGTTTTTGAGCTGGAAATTGGCTCTGACATCCACCTCTTAAAGACGGACAGTTCCTAAAGGAAGTGAGTCTGACTCCGTGATAGAAGTTTTGGTGGTCAAAAAGCTCAGTCCAAAGCAATGCTCTCAACCCCCACGCTCTCAACCCCCATCTCTTAATCTCCACCCCATGAAAGTCTGGTTCCTCATTCACCATCGTACACAGAGGCAGGAGCAAATGCCCCAGGAGGATGAACAATGACATGCTTCTATCTCTACAGCTATGATTTCACACAGCATGGACAATATCTCCCATCTCCAAAGTACACATTTATTGTTCAAGGCATCTCTTACTTCATTTGATGCAACTCATGATTCAGAAAAGAAAGAAGGGTCAGTAACATCAGTCCCATTTTATGGATATGGAAACTGAAGGACATGCTGGTACCTCACACTTGATGGTATGATATTATTACTGACAATAACAAAGCTAGCCATCGACATCAAATTAGCAGATCTCTCTCCCCAAATCTGTTTAGAGCACAACAAAAACAAGAATAGTTCACATTTTATTGAGTTCTCCTTATGGGCTTCAATATTGAGCAGATGAGCCCTAGCTGGCTTGACTTAGTGGATAGAGTGCTGGCCCGCGGATTGAAGGGTCCCAAGTTCGATTTCGTTCAAGGACATGTACCTTGGTTGCAGGCTCAACCCCCGATCCTGGAATGGCCTTGTGCAGGAGGCAACCAATCAATGTGTCTCTCTCATGTCAATGTTTCTTTCTCTGTCTCTCCTCCTCCCTTCCACTCTCTCTAAAAATCAGTGACAAAATATTCGTGGGTGAGGATTAACACACACACACAAATATTGAGTAGATAAAAGTGTCCTTGTTTTAAAATTAAAGAAACTTGGATTATTTAACATCATCAGTAAGTGGTTGAGTCAGCATATGAACCCAAGCAGTCTGACTCTGGAGGCATGCAGTGGACCAGAAAGCCACATGTCTGTGAGCCCATTTTTCAAGAAAAAATTCTAATAGCATAAATTGGCCAGACACTTCGACTTCATTCTGTTCTAATCTGACTCCTCTTTGTAACACTTCTCAGTTCGAGAGTAAACATCCCATATCCACTAGGGACAGAAGTGGCTCTTGACGAATATTTTCAGCTCAGAATGAAAAGGTGGAAGACTCAAAGGAGAAGGGGTCTCAGTCCGTTCCACAGACCCAGATGGCGTACAGGGCTTGGGTAAACACTCAACTCAAAAATGCTAACAAAACTCGCAGCCTCAGCCAGCCCACGTGTGCCAGGCTGCCGGAAGTAGCAGCTTAGAAAATGTCAAGGATCTAATAAGTCAATTTGCGCTGAAACCAAGCGCGACTTCCTTCTACAGCGGGTATCTCTGCCCTGTCGGTCTCCACAGCATGGCAGACACCAAAGTGTGACAGGAAACCCAACTGTCTACGCAAGCAACTTCACATTTTCAAAGCAGTGTGGTGGGGTGGGGAGGGAGCGAAAAGGGAGGGCAGGTCGGAGACAAACATAAGATCAAAGGTTTGATAAGCTGTGGTTTCATTCAAATGACACCCACAGACATTTGAAAGATGCTTTGCTCACCTGGGCAGCTGGGGACAGAGTGGGGAATTCAAGGAAGTTGGTCATGGGTGGCCTCTACCATCTCTCAATGCCCTTCTTCCCTCAGAAGGTCTTCTCCTTCAGGCCTTCACTGCCCTCACCTGCCATCCATCTCCAGGGAGGGGCCTTCCAAGCATCTCACATACTGCTCTGTCCTTCCTGACCAAGTCCTTGGGCCACTTTTTATTAAGAAGGGATCTTCAAGTATATTTCCCCGTGGCTTTTCATTCCTTCAAAAGCATTAGCACAAAACCAAATCTGACAAACTAATTCATGATTTATATGCTACTAGGGGCCCAGTGCACAAATTCGTGCACATTGAAAGGAACTGTGAACTGTGAGGCTGTGGTGGGCACAGGGATGGGTCTTGCTCAGCCCATCCTCTGTGACCTTGCCCAACCCCTCCTGCCATGGTTCCCCCCACTCTGTCCCCTGTCTGCGGCAGTCCCACTCCCACTGCCGCTGCTCCCATGCCAGCCCCACTTGCACCTGCTGATGGCACAGAGCAATTGGGGCTGGTGCCAGCAGTGGGTGTGAGTGGGCTGGCATTGTCAGTGGGTGCAAGTGGCAGCTGCTGCCCTGTTCGCCCCCTCAGGAGCAGGGGGAGGTGGAAAAGCCCTCAGGGGTGATCAGGGCTGGCAGCTGCCAGATGTACTCGCTGATGGTGCTGAGTGATTGGGACTGGCACCAGGCACCAGCTGGAGTGGGAGTGGGGCCTGCACTGGCAGTGGGTATGAGCAGAGCCAGTGGTGGCAGCAGGTACAAATGCCAGGCGGGACCATGGCACACAGGAGCAAAGAATTTTCAGTAACCACCAAAGGTTTGCCCCGATGACAGCTACCGGTGCCCTGCCTTGGTCTGGTGGCTCTGCTCACCTGCTCCACCATCCCACCACAGCCAACGCCTGCCATGTTCTGCACACGCCCCCTAGTGGTCTATTTGCATATTAGCCTTTTATTATATAGGATTGAGTGATAGTGAGTATTAATCAATTAATAATACAGTAAGAGAACTTTTGAAACTTACCCTAACAATAATTAATGGAATTTTCTGGCACACTGGAAGGCAACTGTGATAGACATGTTCAGTGCTTGCCTTTATCCTGTTCTCCTCTCTGGTTAGACAAGGTCATGTGACCATGACCTATGTGTCACCTTTGGACCAAGATGTTTACTTTCCAATGAGAGTTTCCTCTGGTTCACGAGTTGCTATTGGGGAAGCTTTCAGCTTGCTATCCTCCGAGTAGCTGGGCAGAGTCCTTTTTGAAGGCCAATTGGAGTGATGCATCTCTGTCCGCCACATCCCATATCCCCCCATAATTCTAAGAGGATACTTGCCCCTCAAGGTAGTTCATGAAGATAACATAACTCTATAAAGTACCGTGTGAAGTGCTGTCGGGAAATAGGCCGTCTCTAAACCAGCAAAATCAGAAAGAAAACTATGATCATAACTGCATTAGCTAAAGCATGTGGGGTTTCGTTCAGTGTTAGAAAAATCTCTAATTGCATATCTGCAATAAGAGGAGAGATCCTTGCTGCGGAGGTCTGGTCATAGTCTGTGACGGACAGGAATACTCAGGGAGAGAGTATTGACCAATCGCTATTGGGAAGTCACTGCTGAGAGGGTGGAAAATGGCCTGGGAAAGCCGCTTCTCTGAGGAGGAGGGAGTCTCTCCCTGCTCTTAGCCTGGGCTGCGAGGGGGTGTCTGGCACGTGGCATGAAGAAGAGGCGGGGCTGGGCCAGCTAGTGGGAAATACAAGATCAAACCTGAGGATGGAGCCATGTCCTGTCAGTCTGGTTTCAGACATGAGCCAGCTCATCTTCAAAGATGTATGTTTCATAAGCTACCACGGTGGTTTCCAAATGGAAGTTAGCACAGGTCTGGAGGGCAGAGGGGAGAGCCAATGAAAGGGAAAGTGTGGGGGCTGGGCCATCCCCTAACCCTGCCTCCAGTCCGCCTTCCAAAGAGCAGTCTGTCTGTTTGTTGTTGTTTGTTAATTCTCACCTGAGGATATTTTTCCCGTTGATTTTTAGAGAGACTGAAAGGGAGGGAGGGAAGGAGGGAGAGAAAAACATCAATGGGAGAGAGACACATTGATTGGTTGCCTCCTGCACACACCCCCAACCAGGGCCAGGGATTGAACCTGGCAACCCAGGTACATGCCCTTGACTGGAATCAAATGCATGACCCTTCAGTGCCGGGGTTGATGCTCTAACCACTGAGAAACACCAGCCAGGGCTAGAGCAGTTCAACGTACCTGTTTCACATGTTGGAATTTTGTGTCAGGTTTTTTGAAGAAAAGCTTCCTTAATGAGAATAAATGAGCCACTTAACGATGGTTTCCTAGGACTCCCCTGAAAACTACTGAAATAAAATCTCTCAGGAATTTGTAGTTCCAAAAATGCTGCTCAATGGGCCTCTTTTAAAAATATATATATATATTATTGATTTTTTTACAGAGAGAAAGGGAGAGGGATAGAGAGTTAGAAACATCGATGAGAGAGAAACATCCATCAGCTGCCTCCTGCACACCCTCTACTCTGAGGATGTGCCCGCAACCAAGGCACATGCCCTTGACCAGAATTGAACCTGGAACCCTTGAGTCCGCAGGCAGACGCTCTATCCACTGAGCCAAACCGGTTTCAGCCTCAATGGGCCTTTTGATAGAAGGATAGATAGTTAGATAGATGATAGATAGAGATAATAGATAGATTGATAGATTAGATGACATATGATAGATGATAAATAGATTAATAAACACACATATCCACAAAAATAGAACATTTCAAAGGATAAGAAATAAATATAATAGAGACTGTATTGTTTTTTTTCTTACCCCCAAGAGATCATCTTGAATTCCCCGGATGTAGGTGCACTTCCCTGGGGCATTCTCATGGTCTTTCCTATCTGTTAGGAAGACTACGGAGAATACGGGGATGACCTACGAGTACTTACAGATCTAAATCCACCCTCTCTTTTTAATGGCCTTTGAGTCACTGAGACATAGTACTCCTCACTTCAGCCTATTTCCTACCATTCCCAGGGCTCGGGCCTGGGAGTAGAGTGGATAACGATGGTAGTTGTTTACCACAAGGTGGGGAAAAACTCACGTGTCTTTTTCCAAAGCAGGTGGAGTCTACCTGCCCCCTTCCCTTCCAGCACAAATGAAATGCAATTTAAGCAAATCTGCAGCTTCGAAACTGAGCTCTCTTCAATGACCAGTTTAGAACAGTGAATGGAATGATTGACGCTCTAGTTTAGCGGTTCTCAACCTGTGGGTCGAGACCCCATTTGGGGGGTAGAATGATCTTTTCGCAGGGGTCGCCTAAGACCATCGGAAAATGCAAATATTTACATCACAATGCATAACAGTAGCAAGATTTCATGGTTGGGGGTCACCACCACATGAGGAACTGTATGCAAGGGTCTCGGCCTTAGGAAGGTTGAGAACCACTGCTCTAGTTCAACTCTGAAAGTCAGTCAGACACACACGTATAGTCACTGGTATCCAGGACCGTCGCTTTAGGAGATCATCCCGAGCAGAGCAGCTAGATATCATCAGAGAGGAGATCTCCAGGCCGGAGCAAGAAAAGGCGAAGGTCATTAACCCCCAGAGAAGCAGGAGGTCTGAGACAGGCACCCACTCTGTTTGTGTCACTTCGGTGACTCAGCTTCTATTCCAGCCGCGGATAAACAAAGGCCTGTTTCCAGGTATGCTGTGTGTGGTCAGCCCTAAACTTGGACATTAATGACAGCCCTAAGTCACCAAGACGACCCTGCTCTCAACCACATTTGTTTCACACGGAGCGAATTAAAATTAGAAGCACGCGCACCATTGAAGAACAGTCTGTGGGTTTCCCGCCCGCTCTGCAAATCTCCCTTCGCTATCAGCTCAGCGCTGAGTTCTGCTTCTGTTTTGACAGCTCCTCCGCCCCAGAGACCCCGCTCTCAGCACCGTTTCCCCAGTGTGTTTTCCCGCCTTTGTTCATTCACATTCTCCCTCCTCCTTTCTCCCTCCCCCCGCCCTCCTACCCCAACTCCATTCCCTGCAAATTCCCATGTGACCCCACCTCCAGATACATGCACAGGCTTTGCCCCTCGGCCTCCCCAGCGAGCAATATATTTTTCTGGGGAGAGTAAGCACTGACTCATTGCCTCCTTCTTACCACAGTTTCCAAAACACTGTCTTATTTTACCCTTGTCTCTGCCCAGATCTTGGTTGGTCTGGGCCACTGGGTACGAAAACAGGCTCTGACTAGGAGGTTCCCTCCTCATTGTCCTAACACCTCTGTCACTCCTCTGATGCCTGATCTGCAAACATTCGGAAGAGAGCAGTGTTTTAGGAACTTCAGGATCCATTCTTTCCTGTATCTGGTCACTATAATCTAAGATCTTCCCTTAAGGCAGTGGTTCTCAACCTTCCTAATGCCGCAACCCTTTAATACAGTTCTTTATGTTGTGGTGATCCCCAACCATAAAATTATTTTTGTCGCTACTTCATCACTGTAATTTGCTCCTGTTATGAATCTTAATGTAAATATCTGTGTTTTCTGATGGTCTTAGGAGACCCTGCTAGCTGTTCTCGACCCACAGGTTGAGAACCGCTGCCTTAAGGGACTCAGCCCTGAGCAAAGTGGAGAGGCTTCTGATTAACAAGAGAAAACACCCGTCCGCTATGAAAATAAGACTCAAGATCCTTAGAGAAACGGCTCTGTAAAAGGAAAACAGACCGAAGTGTGATCTTAGCTTCGCCACTTGGGCAGGAAGGGGAAAACCTAGCAGAGGAGCCGTGAAGATGAGCCACGGTTTTCTCTGAGTTTGGTAGCTACGTGAGTTCGACTCCTGTCCTCCCAGCCCCAGGAAGAAGCAGCGTGAGGTTTACCCTGATCAGCTGAAGATGAAAGTTCTCACATGTCTGTGTTAAGTGTAAGTGCCGTTATGCCTTTATCAGATCCGTGCAAGGCAGCACTTTTAAGACACAACAGTGAAGGTGATGCCTTACAGACGAGAAAGATGCTACTCATCCGAACCAATCAGACTGCTCTCTTAACTACTCCCACGTTCCTATTTTGAGCAGCCCGCACTGGGTGTTCCTACCTCCCAACACTCTTTTCTCTGGATCTATTCTTTTTCTTTCTTTTTTTTTTTTAAATTATCTTTATTGTTGAAAGTATTACAGACATCCCCCCCCCCCCATTGACCTCTGCCAGTCCCTCATCCGCCCCTCCCAAGCCTTCACCAGAGTATGGTCTGTGTTCACGGGCTATGCATATATGCATATAAGTTCCCCCATTCCTTCACTCCCTCTGGATTTAGTCTTTAGATCCTTCCTCAGCTGGAAAAATCGGTTTCCCAGTGACTCAGAATTCATTTCGAATACTCCCCCACCCGCCTACCTCTCTGGTCAAGACCAAACCTGTTCCCTGTGGATTTCCAGCATCGACCCCCACACGCCCTCAGGTGTCCCCTCTGCCAGGATGTGCATGGCTTTTTGATTGGGGAAGCAGAGGGAAGCAGGTACAGCAGCCTATGCCTTTAAAACTCTACAAAGCCAACGAGTCGCTCTGTGTCAGCCTGCGCTGAGGAATTCACTGAGAAACTCTTTAGTCTGTTTTCCAGAAGAGGGAATGTCTTCTTGTCATTTGGAATTTCTTCGTGTCCTGACTGAGACCTGAGACTTTAGAGCAAATGCTATCTCTAGGGTTTAGAAGGGAAACCCATGCCTGCTCATTGCAAGACCACTGGCATAAAACAGACCAAAAGCAACAACAAAAAACAAACAACAACAACAATAAAAAATAGAGGGTGTGTGAACCAGTCCCTTGTGGATAAAATGATGTTCCACAGGAAGTGATGCTGGTGGGACTATTGTTGGGGCAGGGCCCGGGGGAAGTCAGCTTACCTAGACAGCGGGTCTCAAAGAAGAACTTGCTTTGCATGGGGCTTCCTGATGGTGCAGTGCAGATCCTCCCATGCCTTGCAAAATGTGCAGTCCTATCTGGGCATTAGTTTTTAACTCGGGAGCGTTTCTCAGTAGTACAGAAACCTCTTTCAGGGTTGAGCCGCGAAGATGATGTAAGCCCAGCGCTAGACAATTAAAATGATTCACGAGGCCACAGGCAAATCAATCCCTCTTCGGATTTTTCCTTCCAGAACCTATCAAGGAAGCAGAGCTTAAGGAATCAGGACTTCCAGGATCAAATTCACCTCCCATCTCAAGGCATTTTATTGGATAAAAAGTATTTTTGCTGTTAATTAAGACTCTGAGGCTCTTAGTTAAATCGTAACATAATGATATACAGATAAGTAGGTACAGTCATTTGCAACTTATGTTCTCCACCTGGGAAGCAAACTCCAAAGTGAGCCAACTTTTCTTGGGAGATTTCATTCATTCATTCATTCATTCATTCATTCATTCAAGCAATATTATTTATGTAGTCACACAGATCTGAGGATACCCAGTCATCCATACTTACAACTCCTCTTACTTCCTTGGAGCACATCCTATCTAATAAAAGAATAACCACCACTCCGACACACCTACCAGTCATGTCCACCAGCCAAACAGGAGCAAGTATGCAAATTAACCCCAACTAAGATGGCTGTGGCCACAGAGCAAGCAGGAGGGAGGCGTGGGTTTCCCTGGTGATGGAGGAAGCCAAGCTTTTCATATACTCTGGCAGGCCCAGGCCTCCACTCAATTCCAATTATAGAAGATAAATAAGTTCCAACAAAAATGGCAGCAGCCACAGAGCTGGAGAGAGCAGGAGGTTAGGATTGACCCTGGCGATGGAGGAAGCCAAGCTTTCAGCAGCCCTGTCCTGCCTTGGCCTCTGCTTAAGGCTATAAAGTTTCAATTGTAGAAGATAAATAAATCCCAGATACCAGGGCCTCTACTTGGGTCACCAGGGGGTGTGGCTGGCCTGCAAACCACCACAGGCCCCTCATCCAGGCTGCCCCACACCCTAAGGGAATCCCCCCCCCCCAAATCCAGGACACCCTTCAGGGAAAACTAGCCAGCCCCCTCTCATGCACCAGGCCTCTATTGTATCTAATAAAAGAGTAATATGCAGATTGACCATCACTCCAACACACAAGATGGCTTCCCCCATGTGGTCAAAGATCCTGCCCCCATGTGGACAAAAGATGGCCACCATGAGTTAGCCAGCAGGGAAGGGCAGTTAGGGGTGACCAGGCCTGCAGGGGAGGGCAGTTTGGGGCAAACAGGCTGGTGGGGAGCAGTTAGGCATCAATCGGGCTGGCAGAGGAATGGTTAGGGGATGAACAGGCTGGCAGGCAGAAGCACTTAGGGGCAACCAGGAAGGCAGGCAGGTGAGCAGTTTAGGAGCCAGCAGTCCCGGTGGGATTGGGCCTAAACAGGCAGTTGGATATCCCTCGAGGAGTCCCAGGTTGGAGAGGGTGCAGGTTGGACTGAGAGACACGCCCCTGGTACATGAATTGCATGCACCAGGCCTCTAGTAGATTATATAAGTTCCTTTGCAGCCCTCCCCCCCCATTTTTTTCTATAACCAGTGACTTAAGTGAGCCATTGAGAGTTTCTATATCCCATATGAAGACTTCTGAGGAAGGTTAATTCATCTCACCTATGTTGTATGCTCCAAAGTCCTTACGCACAAGCAACATAAATCAACCCTGGATTAACTGAAGTAGAAAATAAGTTTATTGGAAGGGTTTAGGGAAGTTCACAGAACAGACAGGAAAGCAGGAGAGTGAGGCTGGGAAAATGCAAAGACCATGGCAGCTCCAGGGACATAGGAAATGAGAACTGTCAAGATAACATCTTAGGGCCTAGCCAGTTTGGCTCAGTGGACAGAGCATCGGCCTGTGAACCAAAGGGTCCCAGTTTCATTTCCAGTCAAGGGCATGTACCTTGGCTGCACGCTTCTCCCTGGGCCAGGCCCTGGTCAGGGTGCATGCAGGAGGCAACCAATCGATGTGTTTCTCTCACATCAATATTTCTCTCTGTCTTTCCCTCTCTCTACCGCTCTCCCTAAAAATCAAATGAAAACTCTCCTCAGGTAAAAATTAACCAAAAATAAAATCACATCTTGGGAAGACATGCTGTAGATACTCCCAATGCTGTAACCATGGCCTCCTTTTAACACACTGTAAAACTGGTCAGTGAAAAACGGAAACCAGTTTGCACTTATGGGAAATGCCCTGCCTCTGTGCGATGGCCACTCCTCTCAGCACTTCCAAGGAAAGAGGGGCGGGGCTAACAAGAAAGGCGGAGTTAGCGTGGGCTCTTGTATTCTGTGGTGAAAGTGGTGCTCTGATGAGTTTTTAGGAAAGAGGCTGAAGGTTGGTTGGGTCCACAGGTATTCAGTGTGTTCAGGACCAGCAAGAACTAGGCTGGAGACATGTTGGGGATTGGCTGAGTGCCTAAGGCAGGACCACATCAAGGAGCTGGAGAAGGAACCCCAACAGGCCAGGTGGTGTTTGATAAGTCATGGCTGAAGCCAAAGAAACCAACAGGGTGGGGATGCAAGGATGGGGTTGAGGTCAGAGGGCAAGGCTGGGATTGCATCCACAGATGGGCTCCTTCTGACAAAGGCCTCTGCCAAGTGCTCTTATTTATTTATTTCTAATATTTTGTTGATTTTTTTACAGAGAGGAAGTGAGAGATAGAGAAATAGAAACATTGATCAGCTGCCTCTCGCACACCCTCCACTGGGGATGTGCCTGCAACCAAGCTATGTGCCCTTGACCGGAATCAAACCTGGGACCTTTCAGTCTGCAGGCCGACACTCTATCCACTGAGTCAAACTGGTTTCAGCCAGTGCTCTCTTATAAAGAACGCTGGAAGGGGTGCCTTCTCTGGGTTAACCAAGCCCAGAGCACCCAGTATGGCAGTTCTGAATCTTCATCTACATATTATCCTTTAATCAAAAAAATCAAATGTTTCATTTTGAAATGAACCTTCCAGACAGGGAGATACGGTAGAAAGGGGCTTTAGTGTTGTTTGAATCCAGCTCTTCTATGAACTGGCCGAGTGACATTAGCTAAGTCCAATTCCTCAGGGCCTCTCACCTTCCTGCTATCAAATGAGAAGGTTGGGCTACATATGACCTAAGGACCCTTCCCGTTTCAGCGATGACAAGCCCACACAAGGGCTCCAGCGTATGCACAGGCACGCCCACATGTGTACACATGTGAGCACACACATGCACCACAGACATGCCCTAGAGGATGCTGCACATGGACTCCAAGAAGGAAGGCACAGAACACTCTCCTTGCTGTCCATCTCCCCTTCTCTCACACCGGCTCTATGAGAGCCAACTTCCTCAAAACCCACAGCTGTTGAAACGGTTCCAGGAGCGTTATAATTAATTTCTCTTTCCTAACATCCTGAATGTGGGGCCCAGGACAACCGATCATGGGGTACTTCCCCCCAGTTCCTAACCACAGACTGAAAGGGGGAAAACCAGGGCTTAGCCAGCGGTGGGCAGCTGGCGCCAGAAATAACAAGCCTGACCCGGGAGAGACCAGTTCACAGCTCAAGAATGCACGGTGGTGGCCCGGCTAGGATTTCCTTTAGCCCGAGTCAAACCACGTGGGCTCTGATTATACGCCCGGTTATGGCTCCAGTCTCCTGTGTTACTCATATCATTATTCCCAAGGAGTCAGAAATTAGTCATCCATTTAACCGGCTGCCACTTGTCAGCCTTTCCACTGAGCGAGGCGCCGAGTGTCCGTGTGCCAGGCCCGCAGTGAACAACACTGCCATGGCCCGGGCACTCCTGGGACTGCCAGTCTAATGTGGGAGATAGAAAAGGCACAGATCAATACATGCCTACCAGTGACATGACAAAGGAAGCAGGTGCAGGGCGTGGTGGAGAGCAATGGGAGGGAGTGAGGGGGAACATATTTGCGTGGAGTGGCTCGAGGTCTCTCCATGAAGGTGATGTTAAAGCAGAGCCCTAGCCAAAATGGGTTTGGCTCAGTGGATAGAGCGTCGGCCTGGGGACTGAAAGGTCCCAGGTTCGATTCTGGTCAGGGGCATGTATCTGGTTGTGGGCACATCCCCAGTGTGGGGCGTGCAGGAGGTGGCTTATCGATGTCTCTCTTCATCGATGTTTCTGGCTCTCTATCTCTCTCTCCCTTCCTCTCTGTGAAAAATCAATAAAAATATAATATTAAAAAAAAAAAAAAAAGCAGAGGCCTAAAGGATGACAAGGAGCCAAGTATATGAAATGCAGAGTCAGGTTGGAGTACCATGCATGGTCTGTGTATAGTGTGGTGTGTGTGCGTGTGTGGGATGTGTGTGTGGTGTCTGTGGGGTATGGTGTGTGTGTTGTGTTATGGGTGTGGTGTGTGTGTGTGGTGTGGTGTGTGTGCTGTGGGGGATGTGTGTATGTGGTGTGATGTGTGTGTACACACACACTGAGGAGAAGGAGAAGCACTAGCTTTAGTGGTAAAGGGAGGAGTGAATTCGTAGAAAGCTCAACTGACTCAAGTTGCTGAAAGAGTTGTATGTGGGTGAGGCAAAGGGGAAGACAGTATGAGACAGGACAGGTGATTTTGGCAGAGCCAGATCATTCAAACCTTTTATTTTTTAAAATATATTTTATTGATTTTTCACAGAGAGGAAGAGAGAGGGATAGAAAGTCAGAAACATTGATGAGAGAGAGACATCGATCAGCCGTCTCCTGCACGCCCCCTACTGGGGATGTGCCCGCAAGCAAGGTACATGCCCCCACCGGAATCGAACCCAGGACCTTTCAGTCCGCAGGCCGACGCTCTATCCACTGAGCCAAACTGGTCTCGGCTCATTCAAACCTTTTAAAAATAAGATATTATGTCTTAAACCTTTTTTTCTAAATTCAATAGGAAACACCGCATTTTAGACAGAGGAATAACGATCCTATTTACATTTTCTGTATATTTTGCTGATAACAAAATAAAAATAGAAATAAAATTCGGAGCAAGAAGGTCAGATAGTTTAGTATAGTTTAGTCAAGAGATAGTGAGAGCTGGACTAAGTTAGTGGCTCTCTGCCCTCCAGGGGGCACCTGGCCAGGTTTGGAGACATTTTTGCTGGTTGTGACGGGGGTTGCTACTGGCATCTAGTGGGAAGAGGCCAGAGATTCCGCTAAAGATCCTAAAAATTCACACCACAGCCCACACAACAAAGAATAACCCAGCCCCAAATGCCAAATGATGCCCAGGAGAAAACCCTGGGCTAGGTTGCGCTAGGAGAGATGGAAAGTACTTGGATTCAAGGTGCATTGTTAAGCTACAAAGACCAGGAATTCCGAAGAGCTTAACTATGGAGAGAGAAAAAATAATACAAAATGGCTTTCGGATTTCTGTCCGGAGTAACATGTCATGAAAATATGTTGGATGAATAGGTATCAACATTTTGGTGCAGTAGGTAGACTCAGTTGCTTAGCTTAAAATTCCATATCTACTATTTATCAATTGTGGGTTGAAAGCTACACAGGCGATTTGTGTCTTTATTTCTCCATTTATTAAGTGGGATGATGGTGTACCTACTTCAAAAATATGCAATGAGCCAAAATGGGTTTGGCTCAGTGGATAGAGCATCGGTCTGCAGACTGAAAGGTCCCAGGTTCGGTTCTGGTCAAGGGCATGTACCTTGGGTGCGGGCACATCCCCAGAGGGGGTGTGCAAGAGGCAGCTGATCTATGTCTCTCTCTCATCTTTTTCCTCTCTGTAAAAAAATCAATGAAATATATTTTTAAAAAAATGCGATGAGAATCAATGACTCAGTCATGTAAAGTACTTCAAGTAGATTTGCTATATGGTGAATAGTTGAGTATAAGTTACTTTGGTGTTGTTATTGTTATTCTTGTTAATATTATCATTAGAGTCTAGACCTCATAAGAGCTGTCAAGGAGGGACACATGAATTTGGGAGCCATCAGCACAGAGATGGCTATGCCAGCAGAGATGGCATTTCAAACTCTGAGAGGAATGTGTAGATATAGAGAGACAAGGCCCAGCACTGATCCTTGGCAATCTATTGGTAGAATAGTGAGGGATGAGAAAAAACACCCAAATAGTGATGTCAGGAAAGGGGAGCATTTCAAGAAGGGGATGCTCAACCAGATTAAGAGGATCAAAAAGTACCTCCTGAACTTCAAGGTCCTAGATGACTGATGAAAACAAGTTCACTTCAGGAGTGGGGTGGAAGCAAGACTGAAATGAGTTGAAGATTCAATGGAAAAAGATATGAGACAGAATACAGGGTAAGAACTGGTAGAGGATTGTTCAGATAAAAAAGATGGGAAAACACCAAGACTGGTTTGGCTCAATGGATAGAGCGTCGGCTTGCGGACTGAAAGGTCCCAGGTTCGATTCTGGTTGGGGGCATGTACCTTGCTTGTGGGCACATCTCCACTGTGAAGCATGCAGGAGGTGGCTGATCGATGTCTCTCTCTCATCGATGTTTCTAACTCTCTATCCCTCTCCCTTCCTTTCTGTAAAAAAATCAATAAAAAAATTTTTTTTTTAAAGATGGGAATAACATGGTAGAAAGTGAAACATTAGAGATATAGGAGGGAAATGGGTTAGTATCAAAGTCCTTGAGAGGATGAGAAGAGATAGCACAGAGTGGCCTTGGTTAGATGAGAGATACTCCGTGCTTTGAAACAGGAGGCTAGTCCAAGGTGAATACCATGCAGATAGGTTTGCGGTTTTCACTTTAGGGAAATAAGAGTAATGACAAGAAGTTACTTCATGTTCGGTCATTTTTTTCCCTGAATGGGAGTACAGGGGGAGACACGCCTAGAGACACGTAGAAGGAACTGTATTTTGAGTACAGAATTGTCACCTTGGAAACTGGGAAGGCGGGACTTGTAGAGGGAAGTGGTGTGATTCCTAGACATCTTTTGAGACTCGTGATTATGAACTTTAACTGAAACCAGTGAAGTTCGTTCTTTGATTTTTCTCCTGCAATGCCCAATGTTCAGATATAAGAATAGAGAAGATAGAAGGCAGGATACTGGATTCATGAAGGAGGTGGAGTTTTGCCACATGAATAGAAAACAGGATGAGACAAGGGAGTTGGGGGTATTTTCAAGAGAATGATTTTAATGGTAGGCCATGAAATCTAGGCTGGGGCAAGATAGATTGTATATTTTTTAAAAAAGGGCTGATATGTGGGGAGAGAGCAGTGGGAGTCAAAGGTTTTGTCTCTGAGTTAAAATAAAATGACAGAGGAGGTGAAATGAAAGTGGGGGTGATGGTCTGAGAGAAGGGTGTTGACATCTAGATTCTGAAGGTCGTCTACTTTCTGGAGAGGGTGGTGTCCAGGAAATGAATAGATGAAGTAGAGGGGAGGGGTTGTCACTGGACATGAGTGAATCAAGGAACCAAGGAATTAAGGAGCTGGACAAGTGTCCACCTGGAAGCAGAGCCACTGAGAATGACAGCGGGATTTGACTTAGAGAGAAAAGCAGGGGTTTGAGTCCTTAGAGAATGAGGTCTGACCAGCAGGCTAGGCATTGAGGATTAGGATGGGAGAGTGAGAGAAGAGGGAGCAGAAGAGAGAGGGTACTTAGCAAGGGAGCATGCATCTTAAAGGGATAGGAGGGAAGCATAAGACACTTCCACTTCCCCTGGACGTGAAGTACTAAGGCTAAGAGTGAATCAAGAGCCTCTGGGTGAGAGGCTTGGAGGTGAGTGGTGGACTCACAGGCTGCCAGGTCCCCAGGAAGGCAACAGGGTGGAGTTCAAAGAAGAGGGCACCTTCCACCTTCAATGCCCATCTGCCACCTCCCTCCTCATCTGCACACAAAACCTTTCCTCTCCCATCCTTCCTTCCCTCCCCTCTCCCCGCCCCGCCATTCCCACTTCCAGAACAGAGGAGGCTTTTAAAAAAATGTACAGACTGAAAATAACCATAGAGCAAGGTCATTAAGGGGTTTAAACAAAAGCCCCCACTCAGCGCCAATGTGGATTAGGTGGAGGCTGTGTTTATGAAATCCGCATTGTTTTTGAGAGCATCCCTCCCTCTGCAGTAAGTAGGTTCAAAACATACCTTAAAGTTTTACTTTAAATACTCAGACGGAAAACACCTTGCAGGTGTTGTCAGAAAAAGAGGCGTTGTCCAATTAACCCCATGTTTGCTACAGCCTTTTACATCTGATCCTCGTGCTTACGATTCATGGACACCCCAAAGTGGTTCCTGGCAATTGTCCACAATCAGGGAGAGCAGTGTAATAAACAGTTTACATTTACTGACTGCCGCCTGTGTCCCAGGCATGGTTCTAGAGAAAATTCCTTCGTTATTTTATTTAATGTTCACAAAATCTGCATGGGTTTTCATGCCATTTTACAAATTGAGACACTCAGGAAATAAGGGACTTATCCAAGGTCTCCAGCCATAAGGGGTGGAAATGAGACGGTCTGCAGAGGTACAATAAAGTCATACATTTAATTTGCTGCTGGGAAAGTATGGGAAGGGCTTAAATGAGCAACTCCAATACCATAAAAAATGAAAGAGAAATTGTGTTTGATGAACCATTTGGTGATACTGCCAGGTGCTGCAAATATCCAGGGCACTGACTTCCCCTTGGCTGTCCAGAGCAGATACCACTGGCCCATCACTGAACAACCCACAAAGCTTGACCCCTGACCTGCTCTGGGAGCTCCCATCCTATATAATAAAAGGCTAATATGCAAATTGTCCTCTCGATCAGGAGTTCAACCGGGAGTTTGACCAGGGTGCGGGCTGGCAAGATACATCCCCTTGACCCCTCTCCTCTCCAGTTCCACTCCCAACCGCCCCTCCTCTGATCAGGGGCGGGGCCAGCCGGATCCTATCGGTGCACAAATTCGTGCACCCAACCTCTGTTAGCGTTTAAAAAGAAATCTTTCTGCTTTTCCTTTCCTACACCTTCCTCCTTTGTTCCATTTTTTCCTAGAAACTTGTCCCTCCCTTGCTCCAAGTTTGGTTCTGCTTTGACTTTTACTCTCTGCGCTCAGCATGTAGTCTTGGTCTCTTTCAAGTGTGACTCAGACTGAGATTTGCCCCCAGATCCCTCTGCCCTTTTTCTGGTTCCTTCTTCTCCCCACCCCATCATAAGCTGTCAGGACCAGTGATTTGGTCAGTGAGGATGAGGCATGTGGGGGGATAGAGTAGGGGCAATAGGGTGGAAGAGGGAGGGTCTCAGGGCAGATTCACCTTCAGAATCTGCTCTGAGCCCTCTATAAAAATTTCAGTGCAAGCAGTATGATCCAGAGCCTTAGATGTGGTATCAAGTTGTGAAGATCCCGCAGTTGGAGACATGCTACTGAACCACACATGCATGTCATTTAAAAGGACCCCAAAAGCCCCTCGTGTTTAGTCATCTGAACTGTAAACACGAACCTTTCAGTTTGGGAGAAAAGACTTAGATATGTTTTTATGAAATCCGCATTGTTTTTGAGAGCATCCCTCCCTCCGCAGTAAGTAGGTTCAAAACATGTCTTAAAGTTTTATTTTAAAACTTTAAATGTTGTGCACTGAAGATAGCAATCAGAAGGTTGAAAGTAGTGGGTTCTAAGTGGCTGCGTAATGCTGGGTATCACTTGGCCTCTCTGGGCTGTGGCTGGGCTGAGAAGTGTGCCGATGAAATGCAGAACCTCTAGTCCCTTTCAGTCCAGCATTCTGTGTCCGTGTGTTTCAGAGATTCTGGTTCTTACCGGCTCTGCAGAACTACTAGCTGCCAGCAGTGTCTCCCCAATTACTCCCAAGAGTCACCAGAGGTGGCCTACCTGCACTTGCAGGAGTGCTGCCAGTTTCCACAGGTCAGATGGCATCTTCTCTCTCTTTCCTGCTCTAGCTCTGACCTCTGTTTCATCTACTGCTATTTCCTGTGACATTCCCTGAGCTGCTGGCTCTGTTGGGTCTACAGTCTATCATGCATCACTACCATCTCACCCATGGGATCAGCCATGATGTCAAAGCCCCTTAGAGATATGTGCCCACTGGCATTGAAACCTGAAGCAGGAATGCCACCCTCTGCCATCAGAACCCCGAGAGCACTTACTAAGAGATGTTGTCACATTTCTGTGCAAACTTTAGAGGCACCACTCAGATTCTTGATGGCGGGTCACTCTCTTGTCCACTTCCACAAAGAACAGCTCAAGTTAGCTGAGCACCTAAGAACTACCGGGGAGAGGATGCTGACCTAATCGGTCCCTGGAAACACGGAGACAAACCCATGGTCAGAGAAGCCAGGTCAAGTTATAATTAGAACCGGGTGAGTCGCAGCTCTTGGGAGTTAGCTCGGAAGCGCTCCCTCATAAAACAGCACACCCGTTCCATATCTACTGAGGCTCATTTTGGGCATCAGAATTCAGTTTCCTATAAGGACCCAAGGACTAATTCAAAGATGAGTAAGATTCATGGAACGCCAGGATAGTCACCGGCGGCCCAGCCTCCCCATGAAGACAGAATATCAGATATGGGAAGAAGAGACAAACCGATAACAATTTTTACTAGGAAAAAAGTTCCCTTTATCCAATACAATTTCTCTTTCATTGTATAAAGTGTTATAGTTGCTAATTTAAGTCCTTCACATCCTTTTCCCAGCAGTGACTTGAATTTATGTCTTTCCTGTACAGCCTGGTGGGTTCAGAATGAATCTGAGCTTTCAAATCCCAGCTCCAATACCTATTTATTGCTTCTATGACTGTGAATGAAACGGTCAAAATTTCTAAACCTGAGTCCAGCTTATTTATAAAATGGGACTTTTATGAGGATTTAAAAAAACCCACAATAATGTATGCAAAGCATCAGGTTCAAGATCCCAATGAGGATGGGCGTTCAATCACGGTCAGCTTCCTTCCTTCTGACTAGAAGTCTCAGATGATTTTAGCTTCAGGTTTTCGGTCAGGCCCAGAACACAACCTTCAAAGTGCTAATGCTGTTTCAGCTCAGCAGACACCTCGTCTCAGGAAAGCCATTAGAAACCCCCAAAGTACTATATTTTTCTCCTGCTAAGTAGCTCACTTCCCACAACTTCCTACAACTTTATATTAAGTGAACCCGACACATGAGTCACACTACTTACAAAAGCAAATTGGGGAGCCACACCCCAAACAGAGGCATCTTGACTTTTCTCAAGAAGCCGTGGGGCTTGGGGAAAATCAGAGTTTAAAAGAGAACATCAAACTTCCAAGCTACTTTCAAGTTCATGTGCAAACCCAAGAGCTTAATTTTTTTTTCAGAGAATTTCTATCATTAAATATCAGCTCGGAATCATTAGACAACTTCAAACTTCTGCTGAATTGGCTGCTTTGCGTGGGGTTGCTGCAGAAGTCCAGGGCGTGGTGGATATAGCAAGAAGGTCCAATCACTTTCCCACTTAGGTTAATCAGAAATAGAAAAGTACATTTAAAACAATACCCTAGAGAGTTCCAAAATGGCGGTACAAATGCCCTCGATTTCTGGGTGATAATTTTGTATCCTGTTGTATTGAATTCATTGATTAAATCTAGTAGTTTTTTGGTGGAGTCTTTAGGGTTTTCTATGTGTAATATCATGTCATCTGGGAATATGAGAATTTTACTTCCTCCTTTCCAATTTGGATGCCTTTCATTTCTTCTTTTTTGTCTGATTGGTGTGGCTAGGACTTCCAGTGCTCTGGTGAATGAGTGGACATTCCTCTCTTATTCCTGTTCTTAGGGGAAATGGTTTTAGCTTTTGCCCACTGAGAATGATGTTGGCTTATATGTTTGTCATATATGGCCTTTATTATGTTGAGGTCTGATCTCTTTATTCTCACTTTGCTGAGCTTTTATCAAAAAAGGGTGTTGGATTTTGTTGAATGCTTTTTCTGCATCAATTAATATGATCATGTGATTTTTGTCTTCCAATTTGTTTATGTTGTATCACATTTATTGATTTGTGAATATTGTACCAGCCTTGCATCAGCCTCTGAAAATGCCAGGCCCCCATCACTGGGTTAGAGGAAAAAGGAAATCACAGCTTAGGTGTTTATAAATCCTGTGCAGTACACAGACACTGTCCAATCATCCTGGAAAGAGAGTATGGGGAGTAGAGCAGTCGTATGCAGTGGTTTTGTCAGTAATTGTATTGTACAAATGTACAAATATTTGTATATTTTATTGTTGGGCAAGACTTATTTTGCAAATCCTTTAGGCAACAATGAGCCAAGAAATTTTTTTAAATGAACTAAATGTCTATGGTTAGTGAAAAATTAGGTACTAACCTTCTGTGTCTCAAGTCTATTGATGGAAGTATCATGTGCACACAATAGTTTTGGTATTTACTATCCAAATCCCTTGCTACGAAGGGTAAATATCCCTTATTTATTAAAGGGTAGCATAGCAATATCACCAATCACCTGCAAATCAGAAGGGACAAGTGTGCCACTGAAGAAGCATCAGCACCTACTTAAGTCCGTGGCTGCTTAAAGAAGAATGTGCCCACAATGGCGGCAGCTGTGGAATATGCACTTACAAAGCCCCTCATAAAGAATGGCTTTGCACAAAGACCAACTGCAGAGGCTCAATTAATTTTGCTTGTCTCCAACTTACAAAATGAAGTAAGTGGTCATTATTAAAATTGGGAACGCTGCAAACAGTTTTCTAAAAGGGCCAGTTTTACATACACTATCACTTTATCCTTCAACTAGTCAATGAGCTCAATTCCTAAAATTGGATTCGTGGTTTTTAAAATCCAACTCATGGGATCCCAGGAAAGCTTTGGGTGCTCATCCTGTCCACAGTGAAACATGATATTATTTTGTATGTTACTGTAAATTTCACTAAAATGTTTCACAGTGATCATAAACGTATTTGTTCTTGCACTGATCACCTAACTGCAAATTTTGGTGATGCACAGCCACAAAGCAGAAACCATGTTCTTACTGAATGAAAACAGTGGAGTAGAACTGTACTTAGAGTCAGATGGGTACACGCACATACTATAGTTGTGTACAAACAAGCAACAATGTTTTACCAATAAGAATAAAAGCTTGAGCCCTGGCTGGTTTGGCTCAGTGGAAAGAGCATCAGCCTATGGACTGAAAATTCCCGGGTTTGATTCCAGTCAAGGGCACATGCCCGGGTTGCAGGCTCAATCCCTAGTAGGGGGAGTGTGAGAGGCAGTCAATCAATGATTCTCTTTCATCATTGATGTTTTTATCTCTCTCTACCTCTCTCTTCCTCTCTGAAATTAAATAAAAATATATTTAAAAATAAATAAAAGCTAGAGTTATCAAAATTTACACACACACACACACACACACACACACACACACACACACACACAGTAACTAAATAACTCAAGTACCAAATTGTTGTGACAAGGCTAATAATGAAATTAAAGAAAGAGACAAGCCAAAAAACCTTGCCATAGTGATATGAGCTTTATCTCCTTGCTTCTAATAAGCAATCAGATTTTAGACATTTTCAAACCTTTGAATTATTCTTTTGTGAATCAACCTAAGTGTCCTATATGTGTTGAATTTTTATTTATTTGATTGAATTTCATTTAAAAGCCATTGGAAATCTTCAATGAAAGTAAATGATGAGAGGAAAAACCAAGATGGCGGTATAGGTAAACACCTAAACTGCTGCCTCGCACAACAATTTCAAAACTACAATTAAAAGACAAAATGGACATCATCCAGAACCACAGGAAGGCTGGAAGAAGAAAAAGAACAAAAATATGAACAACAAAATGGCAACAAATACATATCTATCAATAATTGAATCTAAAAATCAAAATAAACGAATAAGGAATATAATGAACAGAATAATCTGGTGAATAAAATAGAATCAGAGGCATGGAGATGGAACAGACTGATTCTCCTCAGAGAGGAGTAGGGAGCGGGAAGAGATTACACAAAGATTTTACATGCATGTATGCATTACCTATGCTCACAGGCAATAGGGTGGCAAAGGCCTGGGGCAGGCGGGAACCAGGTGGAGGGGAGCAATAGGGGGAAAAAGAGGGACATCTGTAATAATCTCAACAATAAAGATTAAAAAAAAAAAAAAGACTTCCAGGAGCCCTGGCTGGTGTGTTGGAGAGTCATGAGTTCAATTCCCAATCTAGGGCATGACCCTGTATTGCAGGTCTAATACCTGCCCTTGGTGGGAAGCACGTGTGGGAGGCAACCAATTGATGTGTCTTTTTTTTTTTATTAATATATTTTATTGATTTTTTACAGAGAGGAAGGGAGAGGGATAGAGAGTTAGAAACATCGATGAGAGAGAGACATTGATCAGTTGCCTCCTGCACACCTCCTACTGGGGATATACCCGCAACCAGGATACATGCCCTTGGCCGGAATCGAACTTGGGACCTTTCAGTCCGCAGGCCGATGCTCTATCCACTGAGCCAAACCGGTTTCGGCGATTGATGTGTCTTTGTCACATCAATCTACTTCTCTATTCCTCCTCTCTCTGTGTCTCTTCATGTCCCCCTCCCTAGCACTCTTTCTCTAAAAAAAAACAAAAAACCCCCCCCACAATAATAAATAAATAAATAAATAAATAAATAAATAGAAAAAATAACCTCATTCCTCAGATGGATGAAAAAAATAAAAAGACTCCCAGGAGCTTCTGCTAGGCAGCCCCGCTTGAGCCTCCTGACAGCTACTACTACATCTCTTCTCTGAGTGACTTTCTGTGAACCATCTGCTCTGAATAAGAACTCACACTGATGACTCTCATAGCGTACAGTGTTGTGACAGGAGATGGTTCGACTAGTCTTGCTCGTAGACTTCTCCCCTTTCCTTATGAAGCTTCCACTCAACCAAGCCTTCCTGGGGAAGGAAGATTTGTCCCGACTCTTCTCACTATAGAAGCTGCACACCAGACAGAAGCCACTCGTGCCCACCCTGGTGGCTGTGTGTGCGGGCTGCACGGGGGCCTTCATTGACCAAGTGCATTGCAGCTTGAGAGGTCCCCTCACTAGAAAAGGTCCACTTTGTAGCAGGCGTATTCACTTCTTCTCCATTTCTTCCTTGGCCCTTAAACATTTATTGTATTTTTCTCCGGTTACACTAGTGATATAGACTTGGTAGAGAGGATTTTAAAAAGATAGAAATGCAAAAAATAAAATAAAAATCATCTATAATATCACCTTCTAGAAAAGTTAATCGCTGTGAATATGCTGGTTGGAATATTCTTCTAGTCTTATTTAATTGCACTTATACGTTTTCGAACAAAAGTGAAATTATTTTGTATATGTGGCTTTGATTTCTTAAGAACAGGGTGTCCTCCCAAAATGTATTAAACACACTATAAATAATTTATTAATACCAACAGGTTAAATATGAAAAGAAAGAAACATCAGTCGAGCTATCAGTTGTTAAGCCTGTATACATTTTGGAGGACACTCTATTAATATGATTGACATGTGCAAGGAGTGTGTCTTAAACTGTCCTTTCTGCCTTCATTCTTCTTGGAGATTAAAGTGTCAGAGTAAATTTTTTTTTTTTTTAACTCAGCAGAAGGAGAGATGAGATGTCTCATTAAAACTTGGATGAACTCTCCCTGTCACAGCTTATTTATGTTAGTAGCTTTCATCAAATCAATGGCTCCCACTAAGACGGATAAATTAGAGCCTCATAGCTAAATGCATTGGGAAATAAATGGTGACTCCTTTCTTATATTGCACACACAACAAATGTTGGCTGAGCTGTGTCTCCTGCTCTGAAGTGGGAGATTAGAAAATTAAACCTCATTGATAACTTCCATGAATCGCAAGTCAAAAATCAAAGCACAACCCTCCGCTGGAATCTGTTTCTAGCCCAGGACTGACTTTGAGGTTCACTCCAAAAACCAAGTGACCACTGGGAATGGCTGGTCTCATAAATTTGAGTGTTTAATGTACAGCAATTCCAGCTCACAAGCACTAATCTACACCAATAAAAGAGAAATATGCAAATTGACTGTCACTTCACAACACACACCAGCCCATCAGGAGTGAGTATTCAAATTAACCTGACAAAGATGGAAGTGGCCCTGCCCCCAGCTGCTCCAGGCCTCTGGGCGGTATGCATGCAGGCACAGAGCAGATGGGCAGGGTGGGACACCTGCTATGAGGGGGAAGGCAGGAGGGCAGAGGGAGCTACAGGAGCGGCACTTTGGCTTGAGCCAAGACGGAAGGCAGGGGTCAGAGCGAAGGCCTGTGTCCTGGGTGCTGGAGGAAAACCAGTGCTGGAAGCCAGGGGGAAGAAGGCCTATTGCACAAATTTTTGTTCAAAGGGCCTCTAGTATAACCTATGAAAAACAATATACCTATAACAGGTATCCCACACAAAACTAGAAAGGTCTCTTCTCCTTGAGTGTACTGCTGGCTAATTGCTTTCTGTCGGCAAGCTGGAAGAGACAGAGACAGTCCTGGGCTGATGCTTTGGAGGAGCACAGAGCACAGGAGTATCGGATTTAATCATCTCTCACACCTCTTTTCCCTTTGCAGTTAATTAGCAAACATTCCTTTCTCCACCTTCTCTTTGTTGAGGTCATATCAGTAATTATCTGCCCTTCGGTTTATGGGAAACCACCTGAATAATTCATAATGCAGGAAAGCGTATCCACTTGCTTCCATGTTCCTTTGCCCAAGAATGATTAGTAATGAAATAGTTCAAACATACAGAAAAACAGAGATAAATAAAAGCACCCAGATCGAACGGAGCTTAACACTCCACTGTGCATGCTTAATATGCTTGTCCTCACATTCTTCAGTCGTCACTGCCACATTTACAAGATATGGCTCTTGGCTAGGACATGTCACATGAACATACCTTTCCATGTAAGGCTCTGTCATATTTCTCAGAAGTGGCTGCATAGCTTTCAGCTCCACGGTCTTCAGTGTTGCAGTGTGGCTCCCTCCATAGGCTAGGGGATGAGACTGGGTGGTGCAGTGGCTGCAGTCTGGCTTTGGGACCCCCAGAGATCTGAGTCCCAACCCTTCCCACCAGCTGAGTGAATGTGGGCAAGGGACTTCACTGTCTCATTTATAGGACGGGTATAATAATGCCTACCTTGTAGAGGTGTTGAGAGGTGATGTAAGTAAAGCATTAGATGAGTAGCTGGCACATAGTAGGTGGTTATGACCAGCTTGTGTATCTATCGGATGTGCCAAATAACCCTCAAAAGCTTGAGCCCCATCCAACTGAAGGATATTTACCAGGAACCAGCCACGCAGGTGCAGATCATGAACGACTCTTCATTTGTGGGCTCACTCATGCATGCAACCTCCCAAAGCCTCTGATCCTAAACCATGACCTTTGTATAGGGTTTTGTAACACTCATGTTTACAGAAAGCCAAATTAGCCCATGAGGGAAGGGAGCAGTTGGTTGTAACCATGAAGCCCCCTAGTGACCATGGGCATTTTTGGCTGTTTTTTAATTCCATGTATATCTCTTCCTCTCCCTATCCTTAGGTGTACCTATGATTTGTCATTATTGAAAATTGCCTTTAAAATATCACATGGATGGACTCAGTGGTTCTCAACTATGGCTGATCCTCGAATTCATCTCTGTGTTAAAAATATCCATCTATTTATCTATTATCTATCTATCTATCTACCTACCTACCTACCTACCTACCTATCATCTACCTATCTATCTATCATCTATCTATCTATCTATCTATCTATCTATCTATCTATCTATCATCTATCCATCATCATTGATACCAAGGCTATCTTCCAAGATATGCTGGGAATCTCTGGGACTGGGAGAGATGGGGATGGGTAGGATGAGGGTATGAGGAGTGAACGTTCCATGCAGGAGAGGCTGGTATGGATCCAGGGTTGAGAATCACACTGAGTTCACCACTTGAAACGGTATCTCTCTGAAAAGCGGTCTGAGATTTGGGAATTAATGAGGGAATCTTTTCTTCTGGTTCCAGTGATTTTGTAGGCAGGAAGCTGCTATTCCAAGTCTCCTGCTGCAAATGAGGTCTTCCATAAGAACGAAGCACACCCCTGGGCCCTCTAAGCACAATGTAAATCAAAACACATGTCCACAGCTGGAGCAAACGCATCAGGAACATTTAACTGGATTCCACTGGAGTGAGTCGGTGTGACGCCGTGCCCAAGTGTATGAAAACAAGCCCCTAAAGAAAGCTCCGTGAGAGAGAGCCAAAACCTTGGGTTTACTAGTAATTCCGTGTTCTAAAAAGCACACACGGAATAACGCACACACTGTACCCTTTTGCAAACAAAAGCACACCCAATGCCAGGAACTGGCACGAGAGTACATTGTTTCCCAGACATAAAGCCCAGACCGGAACTGACCATTGCTTCCCATACTCCCCTGCCCTCTCCCCTCCTCCTGATCCCCAACAGCTGTGTGCTCTCAGGTACCCTGGCAGAGAAGTGCTTCTGAAGATGGAGACGATGAAGAAATCACGCTTCTCTATTTATGACAGTTTCCATGGTGACAGCAAAATAAAAGACAACAATAAGCGTTTCAAAGCAACCAGAAGAGAAGCTACCTCTCTCAGGCAGACCCCCCCCTCCCCCCTTGGAGGGAAAGCAGAAGCTGTGCTGCTCTCTGTGAGATGATAGCCTGTGTCCGTCTGTCCCCCGACCCAGGGATACAGCTGTCAATGGGGCTGGCTACCTGTACACACAAACCCCAGCAACCAAGAACGTTCTAGAACGTGCTAACTTTTAGATTTTCTTTGGAGATCCTGTTGCTGAGTTTCACTTGCAGTGAACTTCCAGAAACCAGACAGTGAAATCTCTGGGGATTTCTGAGCTACCCACTTCAAAGTACCACAATCAGGAACCCAGGGAGGGTCAGAAAGCCGGCTGACCTCTTGCAACACACAGGGACCTGGAATGTGGGCTTGGGAGATTTTAGCCAGTCTGCCCCTCAGGAGAGAGTCAGCAGGGGAATGCCCTGGCTGCCTGACCTGGGCGATGCCAAAGCCAGATCCCTCTCCCTCGGAGAAACCAGGGCTGCCATGCTTATTGGTAACAGGGTAGAATACTCAGAGATATTTTTAACACAGAGATAAACTCCAAGATCAGCCATAGTTGAGAACCACTAAGTCCACTGCAATCTCATCATTCATCACCCTTGCTTTGCATTCAAATGCTCTGACCCATGTCAATTGTGCCGGTTAGATTTTCTTTTCAATAAAAGCTCCAAGTGGTATTAACTCATTAGTTTCCATAACGATCCAACCCATTGACAGTATTCCCCTTGATTAACCTCCAAGAGCCCTCTCTGAAGAGTGGGAAATTAGAACAGTGAAAGCAGTGGTTCCGAATCTTTCTTCTTTTTTCTTCCCTCCCTCCCTCCTTCCCTTCCTTCCTCTTTCTCTTTCTTCCTTCCTTCCTTCCTTCCTTCCTTCCTTCCTTCCTTCCTTCCTTCCTTCCTTCCTTCCTTTTCCTTCCTTCCTTCCTTCCTTCCTTTCTTTCTTTCTTTCTTTCTTTCTTTCTTTCTTTCTTTCTTTCTTTCTTTTCTCCCCCCCCCCCCACTTCTCTCTTTCTTTCTTTCTGGGGGGAAATTCCCTCAGTGAATTTACTTACATCAAAAATGGCATCTCGGCTTTGGACTTGCCCCTACATTCATTCATGTTAGTACTTTTTTCATTTAAGTTTTTATAGAAGGTAGGTTCTCTTTGCCTAAAAACCCAAGGGAAAAACCCCGATGCTTAATTTACTCACATCCTGCTCTGCTTTCTCAGGCCATTCATCTCCCACCGCGCCTTCAGCTGCAACCTCCTGGTCGGAAGGAAAAGGGGAGACAGGTCAATGGGACCTTGTCCCAACCTCAGAAGGAGAGGACTTCTAGGCACCTCTTCAAGGTGGCCAACACCAGGGCTGCTCTAGGCTACTTCCAAACCTTAGCAGGCTCCATCCTAGAAACAGATATCAATTCCTTCCTACCCTGTCAGGCTCAGTGAGGCATAAAGAATAAATGAAGACTATTAAGTGACAAAATCCGGTCAATCTCAGTTCCTGAGAACCCAAGAGGTAAGCAGGAAGAGGTATCCTCAACCTTCAGGGGATGAAGACTACCTGGAGACAACAAAAGTGAAGGGGAGATGAGCTCTAGAGAGAAACTGTTCTCTTCTTCTGGGGTTCCCTTGTGTCCCTGGCTCTAGGAGACCATCTGACCACCAAGGTTGACAGTTGCCCACAAGAAAGCATAACGCTTGACTCACTTCCAAGTTGGGGGCTTGTAGACTGGTTTTATTCTAAGGGTGATTTTTAATTATTTTCTTCCTGTTCTATCATTCCACACTGTGCCTCAGGTATATAGAGGTTTAATCACACTAGCAGCCACCAATGGGAAGAGAGGGAAGAGACAGTAAGGAGGGGCTATGATGCCTACATCATCTGATTGACAAGGACAGGCATGACCTTGGGGGAGGGATGGTGGGGACTGTAGATAATACATGAGACATGACTATAAAATAAAGGCATTTTGCTGTCTGATTGATGAAGCCAATTTCCTTACTGTGCTGCCATACTGAATATATATATATATATATATATATATATATATATATATATATATATATATATAACAGGTTTAAAAAATTGTTTTTAAATTATTTAGCCCCAGTTAGAGAATCCATGTCCATCTTCTCCTGTGCAGCCCACTTGGTCACTATGCAGCTACGGGTAAAGCACATTTCCATCCCCCTCGAGGTATGATAGCTCTGGCCACTGGCCACTCATAATTTTGCCTTCTGAAACGCTTGTCTCTCCTCCTGAGTTCACACACTCAGAATCTGCCATTATATCCTTAGACTAAAAAGTCCTCAACTTTATGCCCATTGGGAAAGCGTAATCAAGCAAGGCTGGTTAATGCAGGAAGTGGCCGACTTACTCTATGAGAACCGGAGCCTCTCCCTGTCCGGTAGCCAGGCACCTCGAGAAAGTGGCTTCGGGTGGCAGGGAGCTCCGACGCTGCTTCTCGCTCTCTCTCTAACAGCCATGTGACTTGGGGAGAAGACCTGTCTCTTCTCTGGGTTTCAGTTGTCTCCTTTATAAAAATGAAAAGCTGGCCCTCCAGTCGATCTCTTCCAGCTCCATGTTCTATGCTTTGCAACTGCAGCATATGTGCATTCCAAAGGGCTTACAACTGATGGCATCTAACACTTAAGCACTTTACATACGTGAACTCATTTAGTCCTCTCTAGAACTCCATGAGGTAGGCATTCTCATTATAACCCCTATTTTTTAAAAATATATTTTATTGATTTTTTACAGAGAAGAAGAGAGAGGGATAGAGAGTTAGAAACATGGATGAGAGAGAGATATCAATCATCCGCCTCCTGCATGCCCCCTACTGGGGATGTGTCCGCAACCAAGATACATGCCCTTGACCGGAATCGAACCTGGGACATCTCAATCCACAGGCCAATGCTCTATCCACTGAGCCAAACCAGTCTTGGCTAATCCCTATTTTTTAGGGGAGGAAAAAAGGCATAGGGAGAGCTTGACCAGCATGGCCTGTGTCAGACAGAAGTAGCATAAACGCAGGCAGACTATCTCTAAGGTAAGTACTCAGGAACCACCAGAAATATCGGAAAATAGATTTGAGGTTGACCCTCCTCGTGTCTGCATGCTTACAAGGTGAGAGAGGACCTGTGAGAAGCACAATCCATCTTCCGGTTAACAGCATCCACAAGGAACCCAGACTAGAGGCAGACAACACACTCTTTCCCAGCTGCTGGTTCCTTCATCACCCATGACAATCACAAGGGGCGATGGTGTAAATGAGGATGTTAGAAACATCCCAGATCTCTTTGAGATGAACTATCAGCTTGGGACCTCTGTGCCACCTTGTCAGTGTATCGCTGTGTTTTGGGGGGCAGGAAACACTCCCATGATACTGGATGAGGGAACACAAGAGGCCAGGCAGAGAGAGCCACTCTCAATACTAGTTTCAAGAAGAAATAAGCCCTGCCTGCAGGGTCTTCAAAACACAGCCCCTGGGACTGCCCTCTGATGTCCCAGCGTTGGCCTCCTCCAGTCCAGCAAGATCTTTGCAAAGGAACAGACGTGTTTGTTCACGTTGAAAACAGGTCTCTTAGAACCCCCCCCCCCAACCCCCAAACCCAACAAGCCTCCCCAGAATGAAAGCTCTCGTCTGGTCCCTGCGGACAGATAGTGATGAGAACATATGCTAGCTGGAATCTTGGCTCCTCGCACCGGGACCCCAGGTTCTGAGAGGGCCCCCTTTCACTGCTCATTGACTGCAGAAAGGGTTCATGGAAACACGATTGAGTGCTGTTTAGTTCAAGGTCGTCTGGGGTTTTCCATCATTAATCCTTTTGGAGGAGAGAGGGGCTGAGCTGGTCACCATAGAACCCCAGTTGCAGGGATCCCTATGCAACCAGCACGCCGCAAGCTAACAGCACCTTAGGGGGTTAACCCACACAGCTGTGCAACGCGATACAGCTTCAGGCTGTCGTCACTGCGTCACAGCTACATCCTATGATCAACTTGGAGAGTTCTATTGATACTTTCTCTGACCCTATCAACCAAATAGCTCCGTGGCAGACTGGCTGTCAGAGAATGAAATACCTCCCTTCCCCTGGAGCTAAAAGCATACCTTACCGAGAAGCGGTAGATTCTCTGCTACCATGTCACTGATTTACCTACTGCATGCACTATGTGACCCAGGAGGGCTATGAATCATCTCCACTTCCCAGCTAACCAAACAGGTTCCTTTCGATACAATCTCTTTTTTCTCTAGATTTATTTGTTCTGAATCCCGGTGCATTCCTAGGGCATTCTTTCTTTCTGAAGACAGCTCTCCCTCGGTGTTTGTTTAGTGATACATTTTTCTGTGAAGTTCTTCCTGAGGAGCACGCTTGCCCTTTTCCAAGGCTTTCCGTTCGTAGGAACACCTGAGTCACAGGCTGGCAGAGTTCCGGCATTCATCAATCACAGGCACACATGTCTGTGTCTTTCTTCTCTCCCGTGGGTCACCGGACAGTGCCAAAATTCCGATTTCCTCAGTTGAGCTCTGAGACTATCTCTTGTCTTTTTTTTTTTCCTTTCCTCTGTTTATTTTAATTTCTAGGTAATGCAACTGATCATGTTTTCATTCAAACACTAGTTGAGGGATTACTGAGCTGGGTACTTTGCTGGGTGCTGGGGGCAGAGTTGAAGGTCAGTGGTTCTCAACCTTCCTAATGCCGCGTCCCTTTAATGCAGTTCCTCATGTTGTGGTGACCCCCAACCATAAAATTATTTTCGTTGCTGTAGCAATGTGAGGAACTGCATTAAAGGGATGCGGCATTAGGAAGGTTGAGAACCACTGGTTGAAGATGGTCTGTCCCGAGGAAGCTCACCATGATGAGATAAGAAAGGTCGTGACTCCACAAAGCGGGAAGTGCTCCAAGGAAAGATCCTTGCAGGCTTGACCCAATGTGGAAGATCCCAGAAAAATCCACCAAAAAGCTAAGAAGTGACTCTTGCCCTAATTTTTACCTTAAAGGACAAGTAGCCATCATTTCAGGGAATCCAAACAACAGCGGGACCGATGTGGATGTGGAAGAATGACATAACAAAGGGAGGCTGGAGTCTCGGCCTGGGCACGAAGGGCTTTGTCCCTGGGGCTAAGAAATTTGAACTGTATCTGGAAAGTAGACAGGAGCCCCCAAAGGGGGGAGACAGCAGGACTGTAATAGAGAACGGGATCATGAATCAAAGGGCAAAATCTGTTTCGTTCATAGATGTTAGTAAGACTGTGTGCTCTCATTTATTTCATCGGACACTGCTACTTGGCACCAGGGACTGCACACAGTGCGTGAGAATATTGATCTGAGCTTCGTGCCAATCCCTGGCCCCAGCCTCCCTCTCCAGGACACTTACAGCAGTGCCACCTGTCCGCTGGTGTGCAGAGGAAGGACCTCTTTGCTTAAGGCCATGAAATAAGGGATCCAGCAGTGGAAATGGCACTTGTAGGTGCAAAGAGTGTGCACAGAGGCGGAGACACAAGCACGCGAGCCCCCCGTGGTGGGAGGAGGTGGGAAATGTGATAAGACCAGCAAATCCCTGGTTCCCCGTTTGATCAGAACACTGCTGCCCAGAAGATAACACATTTCCGGCCGGAGAAGCTAAGGCAGAAAGAAATTGTCTCAGCACAGAGGTGAGGCAATAGCAAATGAAGAAGACAGATCACATGGTTTGGCTTCTGTTTCTAATCTGTTCTCCCTGCCCACGAGCGGCCTGTCTGTCGTGCCCAGTTAGACACGCTTCGTCTGAAATGCAGTGTTCACAGAGCTTCAGGGAGTTTTCAGATGGAAATGTAATTACTTTTTTAAAAAATAAGGCTCACAGTCCTACTAAACCTCTATTGTCCTAACTGTAGATAGCTCACGAACACTTAAGGCTCATCAGAGGATTGGAAACGGCTCAGGAAAATGATGTGACTCTTACTGACCCCTGAGCAATTCTTTCCTTCTGGACACAGGCTTTGTAAAATTTCCAAGGCACACTTTGGGGAAACTTAATTAGGAACTTTATGAGTGCACGGAACTTGTAGGGTTATCTCATTTCACGCACACCGGCCTCTGCTCCCAAGCCCATACTTTGCCCGCTCATCTATATGTTTCACGGAGACCTTTTCCGGGAACGTAAAAGCTTAAAACTTTCGCTCAAGCTGAGGTTTCTCAGTTTTTATTAGGAATTTCACTGGGCCAGGATGTGTTAGAGACAAAAGCAGTTTCAAAATTGTTGGCTCAGTTATGTGGACTGCAAGTGACTCTCAGCCTAGCGAAGAAAACGGTTTTTGGCTTGGCTGGATGGATCCGTTGGCTGAGCACCATCCTGTGCACGGAAAGGCTGCCAATTCGATTTCCTGTCAGCACATACCTGGGTTGTGGGTTCGATCCCATTGGAGCACATACAGGAGGGAACTGATTGATGTTTCTCTCTCTCCCTTCCCTAAGCACACCCTTACGCTGTATGTAACCCCCTGATACTCCCAACCCCAACTTGGGTCTTACTTCCTATTCACAGATGTAAGACAGGTTCTGGATACTGTCTGATGAAGGCAGGGCCAGTATGTTTAATGCAATCCGTGTAATTCTGCAAGCATATATCAAAATGAGGATTTTGTAAGCTCCATTAAAACTATCTGAAGAGGATTTTTCAGGTAACTTTCTGTAGATCCTTTTAGAAAGCAAAAGCCCTTTTGGAAAAAATGTCACTCTCCATGTGTTCTAATTTCAGGTTTTCATCAATTAATTTCAAATAAAAAAAAAAACAAAAACAAAAATGGCCGCTTTGGCTCAGTGGATAGAGCTTCGGCCTGAGGACTCAAGAGTCCCAAGTTCGATTCTGGTCAAGGACATGTACCTTGGTTGTGGGCACATCCCCAGTGGGGAGTGTGCAGGAGGCAGCTGATTGATGTTTCTCTCTCTTTGATGTTTCTACCTCTCTCTCCCTTCCTTTCTGTAAAAAAAAAAAAAAAAAAATCAATAAAATATATTAAAAAACAAACAAACAAAAACCAAAACGGTGGAGGCCGCCATTCTTTTTCATTTGTTAAGCTCCATGCCCAAGCCAAGAGCCAATCCTGCTTTGCTGTCAGGCTTTCCTACATACAAACGACATTTGCAAATGTGGCTCCTGAACAGAAAACTTCCCCATGAGTCAGCAGACAGGCCCAGCAAAAGACCTCATGGTTCCAACTAACCGGCCCAGGGACTTTCAGATCCAGTTCTGCTTTTGCTGTGGTCTTTAAATAAGAGCCCCGTTTCTGGTTAGGAAGTGAGAAACCGGGTTGGTTTCTACTTCCGTACAGTAGCGGTGATACGGAGACACCTCGTATTAAGGGCGTTAGAAAAAAGTGGCCAAGTCCCGAGGTCTCAAACATGGGGACTCTTTATCTTTAGCCCCCATTCCATCTTCTCCCCACCCCCCCGAGATTGCAGAGGGGTACGATGAGCAGAGGACAAACCCAGGCAACAAATGACATATTGTTAATGGGACTCCAGTCTCAAACCCTGACACAGTAGATCCTGGTGAGCTGGCTTGGAATTATACACTCTTACCAGTGAGCTATAAAATTTATAATAAGCAGTATTGCATATTCTATTACAATGTGTGGATAGTATATTTTATTGAATGATATTACTGTATTACACATTTATTGTATTTAATAGTACTGCATAGTCTATTAAGTGAATCGCACATTTTATTATTTGTGTATCAGTAAAATTTCTAACAGACTTGCATTTGATTATATATGAAACACATTTCTTTCTCAGAGAGCTGGCTGTTAAAACATTTACCAGCGCACCACTGCCTAAATCAAGAATAAAAACAGGTTGGTTCCTCTTTAGCTTCTATCTTAGAGGTCCATTCCGTTAGCTCTGTAGTTTACTATTCCTCTGTCAAGAAAAGTACAAGTAATTGTACAAGAACACAAATCAAAAGAAAAAGATATTTTCTTGAAAACTCAAAGCATACTGGTATATTCTGCCCAATCCAGGCTTTCTTGATTTGAGAGAGGGAGAGGAAGAGAGAAACATCAATGATGAGAGAGAATTATTGATTGGCTGTCTTGCAAGCCCCATGTTGGGGAATCCAGCCTGCAATCGGGGCATGTACCCTGACTGGGAATCGAACTGTGATCTCCTGGTTCAGAGATCAACACTCAACCACTGAGCTATGCTGGCTGGGCCAATCCAGCCTTTCTTAAGAAGGCTGCCTCCAAAAATAAGACAGCTAGAAGCTGATTTGATCACACCTGCCATTAAGCAAAAATTAGAATCAAAACTTAATAAATGTTCTCCTTGAATCCACATAGATGGCTCCTTATAAGCAAGGACAGGGGATTAGAGTCATTGAGGTAGGAGTGACAGGAATTTTCCTGTGAAATTTGAATCAGGTTTGAGGTACACGACAAAGGATCAGTTGCACATTTCCACCTTTCACCATGCAGAACACACACGAGCATCAGGGGTTCCTACACATTTATTTTTCAACTAGAGGCCCAGTGCATGAATCTGTGCATGGGTGGGGCCCGGTCAGCCTGGCCCCAATTGGTAGATCAGAACTGGGCCTGCTGGGAGGAGGAGACAGCAGGGTGGTTGGCCGGCTGGCCAGCCCCGACTGTGGCCTAATCAGGGCCGGGTTGGCTTGGGGGAGGGACCATGGGCAATTGGCCAGCAGGCCCTGCCCCCAACTGGGGGGGAGGCAGTTGGGGGTAGGACTGGCCATGGGGAGGGGCTGTGGGTGGTGGGCTGGTTGGCCTCACCCCTGAATGGGGCCAGGGGAGGAGCCACAGGAGGTTGGCCAGCCACCCCATCCCTGATGGGTGTGAGGGGGCGATCAGGGGCAGAGCTGGCTGAGGGGAGGGGCCGCAGGCTGATCAGGGTGCTGGGGGCCCCTCTGGGGTGGGGCTGGCCAGGGGAAGAAGCTGTAGGAGGTTGGCCAGCCGGCCCTATCCCCCAATTAGGCCAGTTTACTAGCTGCAGTGGGTGTCATAGTGACCGGTCGTTCTGGCATTCAGGTCGTTGGCTTTTTATATATATAGATTGTCAGTGACTTTACAATGTCTTTCTAAAGGTGAAATGAAAGTTACCAAACCAAGATGTATAGAAATTTAAAAGTGTTATTTGGTGGTCTTCATTAGTAACACTAGGCCAATGCCATTAGCCAATCCTTACAACTAAGGAATTTCCTTTAATGTTAAAAAGAAAAAAAGGTGGGAGGGAGAGGGAGAGGGAGAGAGAAAAAAGGAAGGAACACATGAAAATTCAACATTTTCTTAAAACAAAACAAACAAAAAAGGTCAGACCTGTCTCTATTCGTATCGGATTTCTGACTGTTCATGTTCCTCCGTGTTCTCCCTTGTCCAGGCATCGACTCAATACGTAATTTTTTCCCACTTGTTAGTCTCATCCTTCCCCTCACCTTCTCCTTAATGACTTTCCTCATAACAAAACAAAACAAAACACAAAAGCAAAAGGTCACCATGTGTCTGTTGTTCTCCGAGTAGCAGGAAGTAGAACCTCTTGCTAAACAGTCACCCCAATTAAAAGGAGCGCAATTTTTCACTGATGAGAAAGCACGACTGATGCAGGCAAGGCGTCCTCAGGTGAGCGTCGTTGGCTGTCTTATTTATAACATGCACAAAAGCCTCCTCTGTCTTCCAAATAACAGGTGAGTCAATGCTGCCATCATAAAATGTCGACCTACCCACCCACTGCAAAAAGGAAACTGGCCTCAGAGCATCTTACAGAAAGCACGAAGCTAATCTTGACCAATGGTAACACTTTTACTTCGTGTGTATGTTCTCGAAACTCAGGCAGAGAATGGCTCTCAGGAGAGAAATGTGTTAGGGGACCTCAGGCTGAGGGGGGAAGAGTGGGAGAACCCCAATCAGCCTGGCATCCGACAAGGTATAAGCCATGTGTTATTATCTTTAGTGAATGAATAATTGTGTTGGTGGCAGTAACACAGGAGAGAGAAGTGATGTGTTTCTAACAAAAAACACATCCAAGAAACATAAAAAACAACATGGGAAAAATCAAGGCGATATTTCTACTTACCGAGCTCTGCCATCTGCAGAGAAAGAACATGTACTTTCAACCACAAAGACATTTATTAACTTAAAGTATTTTATTAGACAGCTTTTTCTGTAACTTGTTAGCCCACAGTAAAAAACTCCCTAGTCATCACCCAATGACTGAGGTGTTTTTCTGTTTGACCCTTAATTATTAACCCACACCACTGCCACCCACTGATGAATCAGGTTAAAGGAACACATCATTCATTAATATTAAAACCTATAGGACGAGACATGTCAGATTACTGCGGCTTTAGCCAGACTCGTTTCCGTATTATTTCTATATTCCTAAAGGAGGCGCTACTGAGTTCAACAAACTCTTTTCACTATATTGGTGGTTCTTAACCTTCCTAAGGCCGCGACCCTTGCATACAGTTCCTCATGTGGTGGTGACCCCCAACCATGAAATTTTGCTACTGTTATGCATCGTGATGTAAATACCTGCATTTTCCGATGGTCTTAGGCGACCCCTGTGAAAAGGTCATTCGACCCCCAAAGGGGTCGCGACCCACAGGTTGAGAACCACTGCACTATATGAACAGAGAGGCATTTCTCCAACCCATTTCTTTAAAAATTTTTTTTTTTTAAATGTGCTAAACTTTAAAATTTGATGTTTTTTAAAAGAGGAATCTCTTGTGAGGCTCTGGGGCCAGACTACCTGCCTTGAATCCTGTCACTGCCGCTAGCTGGCTGTGTAATCATGCACAAGTTAGATTTTTTGTATATACTTTTGTGAAGTACTGATAATACCAATACCTATCTTATGTGTTGAAGACTTAATGAGTTAATAACACATATAAAGCATTCGGAACAATGTCTGGAACACACTAAGTTAGCTACTGCTATCGTATTATTTTATTATATTTTCAAGGTGAGTGTATATACAGTTTAAAGAGAAAAGGACCCCAGGTACTTCCTGAGAATTAATTTAATCACTAAATATATATGGCCCAACTGGCGTGGCTTAGTAATTGAGCGTCGACCTATGAACCAGGAGGTCAAGGTTCGATTCCTGGTCAGAGCACATGCCCAGGTTGCGGGCTCGATCCCCTACCCAGTGTGGGGTGTGCGGGAGGCAGCCAATTGATGATTCTCTCTCATCCTTGAGGTTTCTACCTCCCTCTCCCTTCTTCTCTGAAATCAATAAAAATATACTTAAAATATATATATATTTTAAATAACTACACCATTCTTTTCAAAAAAATATTTAAAAACTGTTGAGTAATTACTTTTGATTCTAAACTTTGACCAGATTTGAAGATATTTATTAAAAGGAACATGTACTGCATCATTGATTTTATCCTTAGAGGAACTAAGCTCTTACATTTTTAAAAAATATATATTTTATTGATTTTTTTACAGAGAGAGAGAGGGATAGAGAGCTAGAAACATCAATGAGAGAGAAACATCGATCAGCTGCATCCTGCACGCCTCCCACAAAGGATGTGCCCATAACCAAGGTACATGCCCTTGACCGGAATCGAACCTGGGACCCTTCAGTCCACAGGCCGACGCTCTATCCACTGAAAGAGCTGCCCTTACATTTTTAAAGCTTATACTTTTCTAAGCCCGCCATTCAGAAGTAGGTATTAACACTTGACTTCAGGATTTCGGGTTAAGAATAGTTGCCTATAATGGAAACAAAAATCCCTTAGCACTTTCTGCATACAATTATCATAAAGGCACAGAGAGAACCAATACAGGGCACATAGGAACTGACTAAGAGTGCTGGTGTATAAACACATTCGTGTTATTACTGAGGAACAGGACTTCAGTTATTTCGAGTGGAAATCTGTTAATACAGAACCATCTCAGCAGCAGCAGCACAACTTAGGAAGTTGTATTCTGCAGAGCAGCGTGTGAATTTTGGCACTGCACAGACCACGGTTCAAATCCCAGGAGTGGCACTTCTGAACTGTGTGCCTTCGGCCAAATTACATAATCTCGGAGTTTGTTTCCTTATCCTGTCTGGTATGATGATTGTAAAATAGGATATATTTACCTCGCCGAGTTAATCTCAATCCTAAACATGATAAACAAACACCACTATGATTAATTTATTCTTCTGTTTCCTCATTTTGTAGGTAAGACTGTATTGAGGCACAGAAATAAGTTGTTTACTGAGAGTGCTTAAAAGCCTCTTGATTTAAGTATACAAGCTAGGGAGACAAAATATGCACTCAATGCCAGGAGCTCTATTGAGAAGGATGGTAATTTACTAAGTACCATCCTATAACTAACTTCCCGATACATGCCATTCTGATGAAAAAGTGCCATTTATGTGATAAAAAGTGCCATCTTAGATTTATGTAATACTTTATGCTTGATCAACTGCTATGTCTAATGTCACTTCATCTGATCACAATAGCCGTATATTTTAAGACACACTTTTTAGCGATAGGGGCAATAAAAAATTTCATAAACTAAGAAATTTCAGAAAAAGAAAAAATAAGTTAGTTTAGCTCTGGCTGGGTGGCTCAGTTAGTTGGTGGGAGTGTTATCCTGTGCACCAAAAGGGTGGAGGTTTGAGGCCTGGTCAGAACACAAACCGACGTTGCAGGTTTGATCCCTGGTTGGGGGACGTACAAAAGGCAACCAATCGATGTTTCTTTCTCACACTGATGGTTCTCCCTCTCTCAAAGCAATTAAGACTTATTGTTGAGTGAGAATTAAGATTTTTTTTTTAAGGTATGGAAAAAGAAAAACCCTAACTAATAAATTTGCTAATAAGTTCTCAACTTTTAATAAAAGTCCAAGTGTCCCTTAACTGTACTATCACAGATAGTAGCGGTTAAATTAGAATTTTAAAAGAATAGTCATTTGGCTAGAAAGAAAAAGCTGTTAGGATTTGTTGCAGAAAATGTAAATAATAAAAATATAAAAGTAAACATTATAGAATAAACAAATAAAAGATAGCCACAATTCGAGGCTAATAATGTTTTCAAAAAACTTCTTTATTCCTTCTAACTTCAATTAAATGTTTTTAATTTTACAAATCTAGACCAATACCTTCCCTCCAACCCTGCTTGTCCTCATCTCTTGCAATCAATGGAGACAGTAGAAAGTAAATCCACAAAACGATTTTTTAAAAAATGTCAACGGAAGACTACTGTTTTGCCATTTATAAGGTTTAAATGTCTTCTAAAACATAGCTGTACATGACTTTTGCATGATGATGGGGCCGTGGCGTGTTGTCTGGTCTGGGCAACTTACATCCCTGCTGCTGCATTATCCCCAGCACACACATCCTTATGTTCATAACCCACCACTGCACACTGACAGGCCAACACTCTTCATCCTCCCCATCTTTAAAGTCACATGACCTGGAGCCACTGCAAACTGACACGGCCAACACTCATCATCCTCCCCATCTTTAAAGCCACGTGACCTGGAGCCACTGCAAACTGACACGGCCAACACCCATCTTTAAAGTCACATGACCTAGAGCAGTGTCCTGACCACTCACGCTTTCATGCAGCAAAAGCCTGCAGCTGCTTCCTGACTGCCGCCCTCTCCGTTTTGACCGACCTTGCATACCGTGGCCAGACTGATCTTAAAGAGATTCTGCACTCGTACTTCTTTCTGCAAAAACCAATAACTGCTCCCCATTGATAACTGACATTTAATTAATGGCTCATTCTTATCTGCCGCACTGGGTTCTTTCAGTTAGTCCCTCAATGGAGGCAGAGTTCAGCACGACGCAGAGTGCAATGAAGACAAATTTCCCAGGAAAACTCAGATTTTTATTTTAAAATCGATTTTTATTGATTATTAGAAAGGAAGGGGGAAGAAAAGATAGAAACATCAAAGATGAGAGGATCATTGATCAGCTGACTCCTGCACGCCCCACTCTGGGGATCAAGCCTGTAACCCGGGCATGTGCCCTGACCGGGAACCGAATGGTGACCTCCTCGTTCATAGGTCAACGCTTAACCACTGAGCTACACCAGCCGGGCTATGAACACTAAGATTTAAACGCCATTGAAAATTTTCTCCCATACTCCAAGTGCCATATATTAACTCACAGCACCACCTACCTTTCAATAAAAGGCTAGGAAACTAGGTTTACTTTGAGCACAATGCCCAAATGGCTGATCTGCACAAAGTAGAATGTAATTAGGCTCAAAATGCAAAGAGGAAAAAAATATCTAAAAACACAAGTTCTATATGGCACTATATGAAAAATACTTACACCAGTGCACATACATTTCCTAGTAATGTTCCAAACCCAGGAGTCTGGCCAGCAACATACTAAGAATTTCAATCTGACGTGAAACAGCGCACAGACTGCGCCTGTAAGAGTTAACCGGAGCTGCAATCAGGGAGATGAGACTGCTTGGACATACATCTAATATTCACTGGTATTTTCCTGCCCGAGTGGTAACTGGGACGTGTAGTTTTCCATAGGAGTCTCCTCAATATCTGAGTCATGTTCCCCGTTTAAATGAGAAAAAGGATGACGAGGGATAAAATCTCACTTTTCTATCCTCTCACCGTGATGCCTCTTGGTACCCAAATCTCTACAAAATGTGGAAGAGCTTCCGGCAGCACACGCTCTACAATGATCCAAACCAACTACCCCAGGGTCCTTTCTCAAATGTAAAACACAATGGACATTTTTACATTTTCTCACATCCTAGTGCACAATACAAACCTGATTAAAAGGTACTAAGAAACATTTTGTGTTCAAATCAGCACTAATTTAAAATGTCTGGTTAGGAAACATTTAGTGCTTGGTTAGTGCTTATGGAGCGATCCTTTGACTACACACTGAAATGGGATTCTTTTTTCTACAGAAACAACAATTTCCGTACACAGACCTAAGCAATACAGAAATAGCAGTCAGCATAACTGAGCATGTGCACCAACAGCTGAGAAGTCAGGCAAACCATGAGAAGTAACTGATCACATGGAAAGCTTGTTTGGGATGTTCATGATCGGAAATGTCTGAAGTCACACAGCATTTCTCCTGTGCAGCTCACAACAACCCGTAGGGAGGGCTGGGGTGAGGACCAACATCCATGTCCCCCAAAGGGAAACAGATGCGCTGCGGTTTATGCACCTGAGCCCAGGAAAACAGAGCTCCAGGCCCAGGGGCAGTATGGCAGTCTAGTGCTCTATTCCTTCGATATGAAAATTAGAAAACACACACAAAACAATCTGTTAAAACTGACTAAAAAGAATTTAAAATATAGCAGTTATTTTAAAAGCAGCATTTGGCCACAACTTTCAAACGGAGGCATCAGGTTAAGCGTTGTCTTAGCACAGGGCTGGGGCTCTCATTAATTCTGGAAGGCTCTTTTCTTCGAGTGTGGGAAGTGCAGCAAGACACACCTCCCGGCAGCAAACACAACCAGGAGCCTTTCTGTGATTGGACAGTCAAATGACCATTTGATTTTGGTATAACTATCCTGCTAGTTAAAAGTTGTTAAAAGAAAGAAACTCTTCTAACTTTTAGGATAATTAGTGCAAGTTTCATATCATCAGTGGAATAACAAGGATAGTTCTCACCTGCTTCGTAAGCCTTCTTCTCTACCCTCTTTGCATTTCTCCCACAGAAGATCCATTTTCTCTCTAGTGCATTCGTTTTAAAAGCTTCCTTTCTTCCTACAGAGTCCCTTTGAGCTGTTCCAGGGAAATTACTAGTCTACTTCATGGTTTCTCTAAACTTCTGTGTCCTAACATGTAGAACACAATGGGCATTTTGACATTTTCTCACGTCCTAGTGCACAATACAAAACTGATTAAAATGCACTAAGAAACATTTTGTGTTCAAATCAACACCGATTTAAAATGTCTGGTTAAGAAACAGCATAATTTATTTGACTATATTCCAATTTAGTATGAAGGCGAACAGTTATTTCTGAGGCTTAGATATTTAAACTACAGTTTACCATTGAAACAAGCAGATTTTGTGGGTCTTTCTCCTCCACTTTTGATTTTTTAAAAATTCTTCCTCTGAAGAAGTTCACAGTGTCACAGGAGTAAAAAGACTGGTAGAAAGCACTCTAAAACACATGGCTTTATATACATAAAAAATTCAATAATGTTGCCACAACCCCTAATACAATGTGATCTGCATTTACTCACTACTATGCAGAATAAACGTCTGTACATATTAATTGTTCAAGTATATCTAGAGCAGTGATTGTCCAAGGGAGGTGCCACTGCTAACTTAATGGGTGTTTCTCTGAAGACCACATCCAACGTCAATTCCACTAAATATAATTGTAACAATTTCTTGAATATGCTCTAAAGAGCCGAATGTATTTACATCTAACACCCCCTTTGTACAGCACCAAGGTTAAACGTGGATCTGGCTAAATGTTCTTTCTTTTATTCGTCACAGGTAGTTATTTCTACGACCGTAAGTCCACGCTGAACTCTTGTAAAACGTGTACCTTCAATAAATAAACACTTCATCCACTTCACACTGAAATACCTAATTTTTTTCCGTAGAGTGCATGTTTCTGGGTAGCAGTTCTAGCTTTGAGAACTAGGCGAGTCGAATAGGGTTCTCCAGGTTTGCCTTAAAACTTTCCAGAAACCTGGTGGCTAGCTCGTCATCGACCACTCGGCCGTCGCTCGACAAGGTGACCCGGATGAGCTGCTGCTGCTGCAGCTGGTCGTTGCCCTCTTCGTCCTGCGTGAGCTTCAGCACCGAGCGGAACCGCCCCACCGCCAGGATGCAGGCCTGCGGAGGGTTGATCACCGCCGTGAACTCGTCGATGCCAAACATGCCCAGGTTGGAGATGCTAGAGGAGACAAAAGGCTTGAAGGTGGCACGTCATCAATCAAGGACTTGCCCTGAGCACGCGTTTTTACTTAAAACTGCCATTCACAGATAAGCTGATTGTATACGCAGAAAATCGAAGACTCTACAGATAAACTAGTCAGATGAGTAAGTGAATTTCGCTAAGTCACTAGATACAAGGTCAATATAAAAATTCATTTTATATTTATCTACAAGTTGCTGTAATTGGAAAATAAAATTTGAGAACGATAATAGAAATAATATCAAGGAGCCTGGCCAATGTGGTTAGCAGTTGAGCGTTGACTCATGAACCAGAAGGTCATGGTTCCATTCCCTCGATTCCCGGTCAGGGCACATGCTTGGGTTGCAGGTTTGATCCCCAGTGTGGGCTGTGCAGGAGGCAGCCAATCAATGGTTCTCTCTCATCATTGATGTTTCTATCTCTGTCTCCTTCTCCCTTCCTCTCTGATATCAATAAAATATATTAAAATAGTTGAGGTTAATAAATCTATTGTACTTATATATATTTTTAAATATCAAAAACCAACTCCAGATATCATCCTATGAACATTTGAATGAATTAACTAGCTAACCCTAAAGGGTTTCTACTAGCTTTGATACAAAAATTTGCCTGAAGAATAGTTTCACACACTCTATTACCTAAATACAGTATATGATGTTTAAATTTTTAAAAAGTTTCAGAAAGTAAATAAAACAGGTGACATCTGTTTGATGCTATTGATAATTAAGTTTAGATTTTACCTGAAAGATCCTCCTTGGTATTCTTCAGGTAACAACTTCCCATCTCTTGCTTTCTTTGATAGAGCCTGAGAAAAATGCAAAACATGTCAAACACTGTATTTCTGCACAGTTCAGGGTATTTGTCACTTGATGTATATGGATAGGTTACAGTCTCATCTCTGAGATGCCTTGCTTTCACTTTATAAGATGTAGTATATGTAATTTTCTCTAAAGTCAATTTTAAAATGAACAAGATAGGATACAGTCTAAAGAAGCTAAAGATGTGAATCAAAGCTCTAGAAAAAGCACTTTCCTTGAAAAATTGTGCGCCGCTACCACACAGAATGTTCCGGTGTTTTCCATTGTGTCTATAAAACTTTTTTTCTTGTAAGATATTAGAAGAAGACATTCTTGTCAATCTATTATTTTAAATAAACTGCAATGGCAAAAACCTGCAACCGACCTACCAGTTTTCATTTTTCACTTTTTCCTCTTTTTTATCCATAACGCATATGTAATTTCAGACAGTCGTTTAAAAAAAAACAAAAAAACCCTGTATTTCACTTTCCCACATTAGAAGCATCGTTCTTGTTGCCAAGTCTTTATAAATGATTTTCAAGTGTCTGTTTTCCTAAACACCGCATCTGCCAGAATGTACTCAGTCATTTCCCCAGTGGCATCATTTGGTTCACTGGTTTCTTTTGAATGATTTCATATAAATTCTCAGAAGTGGAATTACTAAGCCCCAGAAAGTGGACATTACTGGTTCTTCATCCTACAGCTGAAGCACTTCCTGGATGAGCTAGTCTGACACCCCACAAAGAGTATAAGGATATAGTAATGTTATGGCACTCTTAACAATACTGAGTTCTAAAAGCTTACTTATAGAGGGAGAGATAATGACACCCCGAGAGTGAGTTTAAGAAGTCCTTAAATTGTTCTCTACTTGCACTTGCAATTCACAGCACTTCTGTTTAACTTTTATTTTTCACTGCTTCCAAAGCAAGGATACAGAGGCTCAATCATTTCACATAAAAAAACTGATAATGAATTTTACTTTAAGAGGAAAAGTGTTGATAAAACAAATCCTAGGCTTATTCAATTGTCTGTATTATATGGCTAACGTAAGTCCAATTACAATGCCCATTAATAACTGTTTAATTTGAAACTATAAATGATTTCCACTTTGAAAAAGAAAAATAATCTCAATGTAGTACTGTGACTTAATGCAATGGAAACAAATACAGATTTATTTTCTTTGGATACAGTTCCTTCTGAAGCTGTCTGAAAGCAACATGAAAACTGAAGAGAGAGACTTAGACTGTGCAGTCCGTGGAGAACCAGAGGCAGAAGTGCTTTTCCTGCCTGAAGCAAGATAACTGTTCACATGACTTGCCCAGACACATGTCATGTGGACCTCGAGAGGTTTTTCTTTAAAGGCAGATGATTTCCACATGTCCTGAGGAGTTACTGCACTAACACAAATACAAAGCAAATTCATTTTAAAAACCAGGCTGCAGGCAGGCATAATACACTTTTTTAAAAAAACCTCTGTACACTCTGAAGGCATCGGCAGGATATTCCTATCAGTGAACTCTAAGAACCTAAATAAAAATAGAATCTGAGGAGGAGTGATGGTTCTAAAAATTTCTAAGAAATTCTCACTGGATTTTCCTGGTAGTGTAAAAATATGAACTTCAAGTCAAAGCTGGTAATAACTGAGCAGACAGCTGAAACAATGTAATACAAGATGGCCAGCAAACATTTCTAAAATATATCACATGCCTTATTAACTCATTCAAAAATTATACTGGGTACTGACAAAGTAAACTTTACCTCTGCCTTTGAAAACTATTATAATTAATGAAGAATTGAGAATAGTGTAGGATGCTCTATTTGTTACTATATTCCTCTATTCAGGAAATACAAACTTGAACTTGGCCAAAACATGCCTTTAGCAGCACACACTGGCATCCTGGGATTCCCGAGGGTCAAGAGGTAAATACTTAGTGCAGGTGTTCTTAACCTGGGGTCCACGATGCATTTCCAAGGACCACAAACTCCTTGGAAAATCACTTTGACCTTTAAATTGGCCATTTAACACCACCTCTCAATTACAAAATACAGTTGCATTTTTTTCTATAAGAACACACTCTGCAAATCTTTTCAAAGAGGAGTAGCGAAAGGCTTTAAAATGACTATTCTACTAAGGTCACCTTTTTTTTATAACTTGTTCTATCACTAAATACAACTGGTTCTTGGTAAACAAAGAAAAGGATCACTTATCTAAATGAATCTGAAATTGTCAATGCTGACACTATGATATTTCTGATAAAAAATCACAGAAATTATTGAGGCTGTCAAAGCTGGCCTATTGCATGTTCCTGCTTATTCAATGCAGTATTTTTGGTGAAATCAAATTCTTCTACATTAGAGCTACAGAACTGCTTCTGAAGAAAACGCAGGGAAAATGAAGTATTTTGTTTTTAGAACAGTATGTGATATTTAGTGGTCTCAATTCTAAAAAAAAAAAGAAATGAATACACTTTTAAGAATAAAATGATGTTAATAATGAGGCCTATCACCACGTTTTTCAGAAATATAGTTTCAGTTTTAACTATCTAAACTATCATCCTTAAATTTGAATTCTAGACTGTGGGAAGTAAGTCATTCATCTATAACTCGAATACAACTGGCCCTACTTTATCTGCATGTTATTTCTGAAATTTTGAATGTTAAATGTTCTTAAAATAGGTCGTCCCTGCACACTGGCCAGGTGGATCCGTTGTCCCATATACCAAAAGGCTGTAGGTTAAATTCCCTACCAGGCACATACCTAGGTTGCAGGTTCAATCCCCAATTGGGGCACATAAGGTAGACAACCAATTGATGTTTCTCTCATATCTCATATCTATTTCTCTCTCTTCCCCCCCACTTCTCTCCCTCCTTCCTTTCTCCTTAAAAATCAATAAAAACATATCTTTAGGTAAGGATTAAAAAATAATAAGTAAAAAAGTAAATGGATCATATCTGGATTAAAAACCTAAATTCCATATACACAAATGACAATCACTTGGAAATACACACACAGACACAATTGCATATACAAATATAAATAATTACATATGGATGTATGTATATCAATCATAGAGTGACCAGGTCATGTCAGTGCTTTATCAGGAAGTAAATTCCAACATTTTGAAAGCACAGTATTCAAGGCCTACCTTCACGGAGTCAGCAATTTCCTGTATGCCCTTGGCCGCAGCGTCTTTTATGATCGGAGTAATCAAACCTCTATCGGTTGCCACAGCCACTGAAATATCAATAAAGGGCAGTTGCTTTGGGCCTTCTCCATCCCAGCTTACATTAACACTGGGCATTTGCTAGAAATCAGAAACAGAAATACATGTTACTAAAGCAGCAGCTTCAGACCCAGGTAAGTAGAAAAACAACTAAATTATTTTGCTCACTGGAAAGTGAATATGGCTAGACAGAAGGAAATAAAAATTTGCTTTAAGAAATGGTTTGGATCTCTGTGTTAAATACCTTTTATATCTGACCATCTTTTCTGAAGCAAGCTTGAGGAAATTCAGACGCTGTACACATTTTGATCCCTTTATGTCAGTTAAAAAAAAAAAGGCTCGCTTTGTTAACCCTGATTGCTATAAAATATTTAGTGTTTGGTGTACTTCCTGTCCCAACATTTGATCAACATGAGTTTGAGAAGGTAGACAGGAAAGAGGGGTAGTGACATTCATCCACTCATTCGTGAGGCACGAAGGAAGCCTGATTTTCCAGCACAGCCCTGGGAGGTACCAGCAGGCCATTCATAAATGACTTTCTTATTTAAGAGAAATTTTCTAGCTTCATAAATACGTTATGTTCTTCATGTGAGCACGTCTATATTTAGTATGATTACAATAACTGAGGCTGAAAAACTAGATGAAATGGTTAAATACTTGGAAACAATGTGGATGGATATGTTTTCAAGTATCATAGCAGAAAATGATGCTGAAAAGTAGACATAAAAACAAATTTCTCTTCTCAAAAATTCTTTGCTTCCCACAGAATTAAGATCCGTACCTCTCTTCTGTAACGTAAATATAGCCATCCACAACACAATTCCTCCTACCTGCCTGATCTTACTTCTGACCACTCCCTAAGGTGAATTTCCCAGGTCCCTCAGGCCCCGCCCTGCCATGCTGAGCTCATTTTCTTTTAAATAAATCTTTATTGTTCATATTACTACATATGTTCCTCTCCCCACCCCC